>JAOTRK010000103.1:30000-50871 GCA_028566135.1 Iris sibirica | reverse complement strand
GTGACTTGGACAAAAAGGGAAGTGACTTGGACAAAAAGGGAAGTGACTTGGACAAAAAGGGAAGTGACTTGGACAAAAAGGGAAGTGACTTGGACAAATCTTGTTTGTCGATAGCCTCGGACCAATCAATCGAATATTGATTAATACGTAATCGATCGAACACTACTTGAAAACGGTCCTTCTGCTCAGAAACGAAATGTTCCAAATGTTCCTGTAAATTCTTGCTCCCATTGGACCATTTTGATCTCTCGGTTCGAGAAATCAGAGGAGCAAACCATTTCTTCTGACTCTTTTTCAAATTAGATAAATGTTGGTTGATCATATATTTCATTATAGTTATACGATTCCGAGTATCATTTCCTATTTGATCCCCTTGAATTCCATATTCGAAGTTGCGATCGGATCGATTCATTAAAAAGAATCGATTCGATACATTTCTTATGTACCCATAGGTGCTATATTGGATTTGAATCAGATTTCGGATCAATCTATATTGATTGACTGCCTCCATTATGTTGTTGCTAGCAAATACCGCTGTTTTTAGCTTTGGATCTTCCAAAGCATTCCTGCAGTAGATCTGGACCGATTTTTTTATGATCCTTCGATAAAAAGATTCATTATAAAAAAGAGGAGATAGAACCAATAAATATTTCTTTTTTGATTCATCTCCGGAGTTGAATACCTCATTCAAGAATGTTTTTGGATCCAACCCGTAGGAATCAAGAGAAAAGAGAAATCCCCTATGATACACCAGATCCGGCTCGGTTATTGATAGAATGAATGGATCTGCCATTTCTTGAAATCTCTCTTCTGATTCAAAATCGTGGTGTAACGTGTATCCCCCCCTGTTCCGGTCATGGAATAGATGAAAGAAATCAAAAAATGGATTTTTGTTCAAGAATGAAATCCTATTGGAACTGTCCATATCCGGTTCATCCTTCGGAACCATATCACATCCCGGATCTGATGAAATAGGATGAATTGAGACGGTATTTTGTAAATACGTAATTATCTTGAATATATCAACCATTTCTTTATTTTCCGATCGCCTGGAAGGGACAAAAGAAACATCTTTTTTTTTCTTAAAAAATTTCTGATCTCTAGTGGACTTCTCAGTAGGATTCGAACCCAGATGAAGTTCTGGCCATCTGTCAGAGAAAAAAGAACGAATTGATCTTGTAGGATTCCCAAGAAATTCTTCGATTTCTTCCGGAAGCAATCGATCTGATTCTATCTCTGTTCGTTCCGTTTGAAGAAAGGAAGGATCCCAATCCCAAAGAATCGATCTTTCTTTTAGTTGCTGAATCTCTGTTTGATCGATCAATGTGTGATATTCTGAATCCTCATTTCTAATGAAATCGAAATGATCTCTGGATTGATCAGAAGATACTTTCAATTGGCTAGAATCCGTTACTTGAACGAAAATAGATCTTGTGAAATCATATTGAATATTTGACAATACATTCCGTACCTTGCTAAAAAACCGATCCTTGTTTACCAGCCACACATTGTCTAACCAAATCAAATTCTCTCTCGATACGTTCCTCAAAAAATCCGATTCGTGCCGATTCTTCCCCCAACTAACGAAGAGATCTTGGCGGAATTGCCACATATGAAATTGAGCACCATTTTGCAAAGAAATACCCCACTTGTTTCTCGAGAAGAGATGGGAAACATGCTCAATCTCATTTGATTGAATGGTTGCCTCAGCTCCTTCTTGTTTGAAGAAACCCTCCCCTTCAATTGGTCTTTTTTCACGAAAAGCAGACATGAGATAACAAATCAAGTCTTTCCCTAAGATTTCAAATAGCTGTCCCGAATTCAAGTTGATTATGTTTCGCTTCTTCCTCGGAGAAAGACGATCAAACAATTCCCAATCATGGTCCTTGCAGATCCGATCATCCGTATAGGATAAAAAAAGAAACTCCAGATATTTGCTATTTTTCTCTTTGAATGAGATCTCAATTCCAGCTACGGTTTCATTAGATATCTTACAACTAGAATCCCTATTTTTTCTGATCCGGTTCCTCCACCACCGCGAACCCCGGTTAGATTCAGGCATGATACATTTTGGATTTATTGGGGGAACCCAAGTACTCTCTTGCGGATCCATGAAACAACTCTCAGAAATCTTTTTCCCCTTTGGAAGATACAGGAGCGAAACAATCAACCTATTGATATTGGAAGACCAAAAAGATTCTTCCAATGTCTCATTTCTGGGTCCAATGGAATTCATAGGTATAGGAAGAAGTCCCGTCAAATAGAGATTTTTTCTTTCGACCATCTTTCGATTGTTAATACGAGATATAAGGACCGCTACTACAAGCAGTACTACACCTTTGATCATGAAATATCGATTGCTTGCCTGTGAAAAACGTGAAAGTAGGATACTCCAAATTCGGGGGTCAAAGAGTTTCATAAAGCGTTCTTGGTGGAAAAAAATGTGAGTGAAAGGTCCCACTGAATCGAATTTGATCCATGAATCTAATAAATAGTGAGAATTCTTGATCTTTCTCAATAGCTCTCTCAATTCGAAGATAAAGAATTGGAATTGATGCCTTTTCATCGATTCCTCCTAAAGATTTGCATTGATTCCTCCTAAAGATTTCATTTCAATTGGAATTTGGTTATTCGCGATGTACGATGAGCCCCGTTAAGGTTAAGCATCCATGGCTGAATGGTTAAAGCGCCCAACTCATAATTGGCAAATTCGTAGGTTCAATTCCTGCTGGATGCACGCCAATGGTTCATCTATGGAATCTCATCATCCATACATAATGAATTGGTATGTTATATTCATACCATAACATATGAACAGTAAGAACTAGAATTCTTATCGATACTGGAACTCATAGGGAAGAAAATGGATTTATGGATGGAATCAAATATGCAGTATTTACAGAAAAAAGTATTCGGTTATTGGGGAACAATCAATATACTTCTAATGTCGAATCAGGATCAACTAGGACAGAAATAAAGCATTGGGTCGAACTCTTCTTTGGTGTCAAGGTAATAGCTATGAATAGTCATCGACTCCCGGGAAAGGGTAGAAGGATGGGACCTATTATGGGATATACAATGCATTACAAACGTATGATCATTACGCTTCAACCAGGTTATTCTATTCCACCTCTTATAGAGAAAAGCACTTCAAGCAAAATAAATACTTAATAACACGGCGATACATTTATACAAAACTTCTACCCCGAGCACACGCAATGGAGCCGTAGACAGTCAAGTGAAATCCAATCCACCAAAAAATTTGATCTATGGACAGCATCGTTGTGGTAAAGGTCGTAATGCCAGAGGAATTATTACTGCAGGGCATAGAGGGGGAGGTCATAAGCGTCTATACCGTAAAATCGATTTTCGACGGAATGAAAAAGACATATCTGGTAGAATCGTAACCATAGAATACGACCCTAATCGAAATGCATACATTTGTCTCATACACTATGGGGATGGTGAGAAGAGATATATTTTACATCCCAGAGGGGCTATAATTGGAGATACCATTGTTTCTGGTACAGAAGTTCCTATATCAATGGGAAATGCCCTGCCTTTGAGTGCGGTTTGAACTATTGATTTACGTAATTGGAAGTAACCAATTAGGTTTACGACGAAACCTAAAAATCGATCACTGATCCGATTTGAGTACCTCTACGGGATAGACCTCAACAGAAAACTGTTGAGTAACGGCAGCAAGTGATTGAGTTCAGTAGTTCCTCATAGAAAATTATTGACTCTAGAGATATGGTAATATGGAGAAGACACAATTGTTTGAAGCACGCACAGAACCGGAAGCGCCCCTTGTTTCAAAGAGAGGAGGACGGGTTATTCACATTTCATTTGATGGTCAGAGGCGAATTGAAAGCTAAGCAGTGGTAATTATAAGGATCCCCCGGGGAAAAATAGAGATGTCTCCTACGTTACCCGTAATATGTGGAAGTATCGACGTAATTTCATAGAGTCATTCGGTCTGAATGCTACATGAAGAACATAAGCCAGATGACGGAACGGGGAGACCTAGGATGTAGAAGATAATACATGAGTGATTCAGCAGATTTGGATTCCTATATATCCACTCATGTGGTACTTCATCATATGATTCATATAAGATCCATCTGTCTAGATATCATCATATACATCTAGAAAGCCGTATGCTTTGGAAGAAGCTTGTACAGTTTGGGAAGGGGTTTTTATTGATAAAAAAGAAGAATCCACTTCAACCGATATGCCCTTAGGCACGGCCATACATAACATAGAAATCACACTTGGAAAGGGTGGACAATTAGCTAGAGCAGCTGGCGCTGTAGCGAAGCTGATTGCAAAAGAGGGTAAATCGGCCACATTAAGATTACCATCAGGGGAGGTCCGTTTGATATCCAAAAACTGCTTAGCAACAGTCGGACAAGTAGGTAATGTTGGGGCGAACCAAAAAAGTTTGGGTAGAGCCGGATCGAAGTGTTGGCTAGGTAAGCGTCCTGTAGTAAGAGGAGTAGTTATGAACCCTGTAGACCATCCCCATGGGGGCGGTGAAGGGAGAGCCCCAATTGGTAGAAAAAAACCCACAACCCCTTGGGGTTATCCTGCGCTTGGAAGAAGAAGTAGGAAAGGGAAAAAATATAGTGATAGTTTGATTCTTCGTCGCCGTAAATAGGAATATGGAAAATCCCATTTTTGGAATTTTAAATAATGTGATGGGCGAACGACGGGAATTGAACCCGCGCGTGGTGGATTCACAATCCACTGCCTTGATCCACTTGGCTACATCCGCCCCTTACCTAGTCTAGCTAAAGGATTTTCTCTTTTTTCCATTCATCATTATTGTATTTATTCTTACCTTCGATCGAGATATTCTATTGGACATAGAATGCCAATCTTTAAAATAGGAGGAATCAGCTGTGACACGTTCACTAAAAAAAAATCCTTTTGTAGCCAATAATTTATCGGGAAAAATAAAAAAACTCAACATGAGGGAGGAGAAAGAAATAATAGTAACTTGGTCTCGGGCATCTACCATTATACCCACAATGATTGGCCATACAATCGCTATTCATAATGGAAAGGAACATTTACCTATTTATATAACAGATCGTATGGTAGGTCACAAATTGGGGGAATTTGCGCCTACTCTGGCTTTCGCGAGACATGCGAGAAACGATAAGAAATCTCATCGTTAATTTTGAACGAGGATCACAAATTAAATATTGGCAGGGGATCCATGATGATAAAGAACTCACATTCAAGTAGAGAAAAAGAAGTCAAAGTTTTAGCTCAACATATACCTATGTCTGTTTTCAAAGTGCAAAGAGTAATTGATCAAATTCGAGGGCGCTCTTATGAGGAAACACTTATGATACTGGAACTCATGCCCTATCGAGCATCTTTTCCTATTTTAAAATTAGTTTATTCTGCAGCAGCAAATGCTAATCATAATATGGGTTTGAACGAAGCTGATTTATTCATTAGTAAAGCCAAAGTCAATGGGGGTCCTTTTGTGAAAAAGTTAAGACCTAGGGCTCGAGGACGTAGTTTTCCAATAAAAAGACCAACTTGTCATATAATAATTGTATTAAAGGAGAAATCTAAGATTTAGATTTCTCTAAAAAAATGTAAATTTCTATTTAGAAAAAAGAATGAAAAGATAATAAAAAAATATGGGACAAAAAATAAATCCACTTGGTTTCAGACTTGGTACAACCCAAAATCATCATTCTTTTTGGTTCGCCCAACCAAAAAATTATTCCGTGGGTCTACAAGAAGATGAGAAAATACGGAATTGTATCAAGAACTATGTACAAAAAAATAGAAAAATATCCTCAGGTTTCGAAGGAATTGCACGCATAGAAATTAAAAAAAGAATAGATTTGATCCAAGTCATAATCCATATTGGCTTCCCAAATTTATTAATAGAGGGTCGAGCACGAGGGGTCGAAGAATTACAGATGAATGTACAAAAAGAAGTGCATTCTATGAACCGGAGACTCAACATTGCTATCACAAGAATTGAAAAACCTTATGGACAACCTAATATTCTTGCAGAATATATGGCTTTACAATTAAAAAATAGGGTTTCATTTCGAAAGGCAATGAAAAAAGCCATCGAATTAACTGAGCAAACAGATACAAAAGGAATTCAAGTGCAAATTGCAGGGCGTATCGACGGAAAAGAAATTGCACGTGTTGAATGGATCAGAGAAGGTAGGGTTCCCCTACAAACAATTCGTGCTAAAATTGATCATTGTTCCTATACAATTCGAACTATCTATGGAGTATTAGGCTTAAAAATTTGGATATTTTTGGATATTTGTAGATGAGGAATAATAGACCTCTTTATTTGGTTTGTCATTCTGTCCAGGACCCTTAATAGAACAAAAAAAATGAAAAAAGGTTTCCCTAAAATCAAACAAAAAAGAAGAATTCTTATTATATAAGGTTGAATAAAAATCGATTAACCTTTTTTAGTATAATTGCTATGCTTAGTGTGTGACTCGTTAGTTTTTTCTTTATAGTATAGTTTAGAATTGGGATAAAAAAAGGAACCCCACTATGAACTTAATAACTATATAAACTAAAAACTAATAACCAACTTATTGCTTCGTATTGTCAAGATCCCAATAAAAAGTCACTATATGACTGACATATAGTCGTAACAACTGAAATAAAAAAAAATTATATATATATAAATATTATTCTTTTGGAAGCAAAAAGAAAGGGGTGTAGATAAATGGAAAGATAATAGAAAGAGAGAACAAAAATATCAATGATATATTATTCCAATATGTATGGTCTATGAATCACCCCATAAAAGGCAGTGTGATAAAGCATTAATATTGAGGAAAATAATAATAGAGAGCCTTGGGTTAATAAAAACTGAGTAGATTGACTCAAAAACGAATTTTTTGTGGAGCTCCATTGCAGAGTTCGGGCCTAACCATTAACAGAGAAGCTATAGGAACGACAAACCCTGTGACTACATAGGATTCCATTGAAAACGAATCTTAATCATTTATGGAGTGGGATGGCGGAACGAACCAAGAACAAATGGATTTACTCTGATAGGTCGTGTCCTTAAGAATGAAGCAGTAAAGAGTCAATATTCGCCCGCGAAACCCTTCTTTTTCTTTTACAAGAAAAAAAGAAGCATAATCTAATCTAAATCTATAAGTATAGACGTCTAAATATACAGCTTGCCTTGTAAAAAAAAATGGAATATCAATTCAATCTCATTACTTAGTTTAGTGTATTATTTATTAAATGAATAATGAATTCTATAGATATATACATATGTATCCATAATATAATATTTAATATTATGGAATATAGAATCGTTTCATTCGCGAGGAGCTGGATGAGAAGAAACTCTCATGTCCGGTTCTGGAGTAGAGATGGGATTAAGAAAGAACCATCCACTATAACCCCAAAAGAACCAGATTTCGTAAGCAACACAGGGGAAGAATGAAGGGAATATCTTGTCGAGGCAATCATATTTGCTTCGGCGGATACGCCCTTCAGGCACTTGAACCTGCTTGGATCACAGCTAGACAAATAGAAGCAGGGCGAAGAGCAATGACACGATATGCGCGCCGTGGTGGAAAAATATGGGTACGTATATTTCCCGACAAACCCATTACAGTAAGACCTACGGAAACACGTATGGGTTCAGGGAAGGGATCCCCCGAATATTGGGTATCCGTTGTTAAACCAGGCCGAATACTTTATGAAATGGGCGGAGTATCAGAAACTGTAGCCAGAGCAGCTATTGAAATAGCTGCGTGCAAAATGCCTATACGAACTCAATTTGTTATTTCAGGATAGAGATGTAAAACTAAACAAAGGGGCCTTTTTTATTAAGGATTCCAAAATAACCACGCTTTACTTATTTCTTTTCCGGTTTCTAGACAAACACTATCTCTTTTTTTCCTCATTCTTTACATTGAAATAACGGATTCCAATAAAAATGATATGATTCAACCTCAGACTCTTTTGAATGTAGCGGATAATAGCGGAGCTCGAGAATTGATGTGTATTCGAATCATAGGGGCTGGTAATCAACGATACGCTCATATTGGTGACGTTATTGTTGCTGTAATCAAAGAAGCAGTGCCCAATATGCCTCTAGAAAGATCAGAAATAATTAGGGCTGTAATTGTACGTACACGTAAAGAACTCAAACGTTACAACGGTATGATAATACGATATGATGACAATGCAGCGGTTGTCATTGATCAAGAAGGAAATCCAAAAGGAACTCGAGTTTTTGGTGCGATTGCTCGGGAGTTGAGACAGTTAAATTTTACTAAAATAATTTCATTAGCTCCCGAGGTATTATAAATAAAATACTAGTAGATGAAATTATGATATAGTTCTAGTAGGATATCTGAAATTAGGATATCTGAAATAGATCCAATTAGTAGATTGTGTCTCACGCATATACTTTGAAAAATGGAATAATTCAAGCAAAAAAACATGTTGATTATATCAAAATTGGGAAGCAACGGGAATTAAAATTTGTCATGGGTAGAGACGCTATTGCTGATATAATAACTTCTATAAGAAATGCTGACATGGGTAAAAACGGAACAGTTAGAATAGCATCTACCAATATAACTGAAAACATTGTTAAAATACTCCTACGAGAAGGTTTTATTGAAAATGTTCGAAAACATCAGGAAAGTAACAAATATTTCTTGGTTTCAACCTTGCTACATAGAAGAACTGGGAAAGGAATATATAGAACTATTTTAAAACGTATCAGTCGACCGGGTCTACGAATCTATTCCAACTATCAACAAATTCCTAAGATTTTAGGTGGAATGGGGATTGTAATTCTTTCTACTTCTCGAGGCATAATGACAGATCGAGAAGCTCGACTAGAAAGAATTGGAGGAGAAATTTTGTGTTATATATGGTGATCCTATACTCTGGTATCCTAATTTGATCTCTAACTTCCTATTTGTTTGTGAAATAGAGAGGAAAAGTGAGTTATATAACTCTTCCTCCATTAGTTTATACTTCAAGGGAGGTTACCTGGAATGAAAGAACAAAAATTGATTCATGAAGGTTTAATTACCGAATCACTTCCCAACGGTATGTTCCGGGTCCGTTTAGATAATGAAAATCTAATTTTAGGTTATATTTCGGGTAGGATCCGACGCAGTTTTATACGGATACTGCCGGGGGATAGAGTCAAAATTGAAATAAGTCGGTATGATTCAACCAGGGGACGTATAATTTATAGACTTCGCAGTAAAGATTCGAACGATTAGATTATTTTTTCAAGAATTCCTTTTATAGGGATACAATTCAAAGTTCAAAAATACAAGGGACTTCTTTTCTTCAAAAGAATAGATTCCAATTAAGACAAGGAGTTAGGTGAGATATATGAAAATAAGGGCTTCCATTCGTAAAATTTGCGAAAAGTGTCGACTGATTCGCAGGCGCGGGCGAATTATAGTGATTTGTTCCAATCCGAGACATAAACAGAGGCAGGGATAATCTTTCTAAAAAGAAATTTTTCTAAAGGAGGGGCCCCGCGAAAATAAAAGAATTTGTTTTAACATAAAATGGATATCTCCGTATCTTTCTGTATATTTCTGATTTATGAGATGATAAAATATGGCAAAACTTATACCAAAAATCGGTTCACGTAGGAATGGACGTATTGGCTCACGTAAGAATGGACGTAGAATACCAAAAGGAATTATTCATGTTCAAGCGAGTTTCAACAATACCATTGTAACTGTTACAGACGTACAAGGCCAAGTGGTTTCTTGGTCCTCCGCCGGTACTTCTGGATTCAAAGGCACAAGAAGAGGGACACCCTATGCAGCCCAAGCCGCTGCTGTAAATGCCATTCGTACTGTGGTTGATCAGGGTATGCATGAAGCCGAAATTATGATAAAAGGTCCTGGTCTCGGGAGAGATGCAGCATTACGGGCCATTCTTAGAAGTGGTATACTATTAAGTGTCGTACGTGATGTAACACCTATGCCACATAATGGATGTCGACCTCCTAAAAAAAGACGTGTGTAGAAATAAGAATGAAAAATATTTCAAGAGAAATAAATGATTCAATGATCTGATCAAATAATAATATTAGTATGGTTCGAGAGGAAGTAACGGGATCCACTCGAACACTGCAGTGGAAATGTGTTGAATCAAGAGTAGACAGTAAGCGTCTTTCTTATGGGCGTTTCATTCTATCCCCACTTAGGAAAGGTCAAGCCGATACAATAGGTATCGCCGTGCGAAGGGCTTTACTTGGAGAAATAGAAGGAACATGTATCACACGTGCAAAATCTGAGAAGGTGCCGCATGAATATTCTACAATAGTAGGTATTGAAGAATCAGTACATGAAATTTTAATAAATTTGAAAGAAATTGTATTGAGAAGTAATCTGTATGGAGTTAGAGACGCATCCATTTTCGTCAGGGGTCCTAGATATGTAACCGCTCAAGATATCATCTCACCACCTTCTGTAGAAATAGTTGACACAACACAGCATATAGCTAACCTGACGGAACCAATTGATTTGTGTATTGGATTACAAATCAAGAGAGATCGCGGATATCGTATAAACCCCACAAATAACTCTCAAGATGGAAGTTATCCTATGGATGCTGTATCCATGCCTATTCGAAATGCGAATCATAGTATTCATTCTTATGGGAATGGTAATGAAAAACAAGAAATACTTTTTCTAGAAATATGGACGAATGGAAGCTTAACTCCTCAGGAAGCACTTTATGAAGCTTCTCGTAATTTGATTGATTTATTTATTCCTTTTCTACACGCGGAGGAAGAGGGCATTCGTTTCGAGGAAAATAAAAACAGGTTTACTCTACCCTCTTTTACCTTTCAAAATGGATTCACTAATCTAAAGAAAAACAAAAAAGGAATTGCATTGAAATGTATTTTTATTGACCAATCAGAACTACCTTCCGGGATATATAATTGTCTCAAAAGGTCCAATATACATACATTATTGGACCTTTTGAGTCACAGTCAAGAAGATCTTATGAGAATTGAATATTTTCACATAGAAGACGTAAAACATATATTGGACACTCTACAGAAGCATTTCTCAATCCATTTACCTAAGAATAAGTTTTCGTTTTAAATCCGTTGGAATTATTCCATATTTATTTTATAAAAAAAAGAAAAACTTAGTTTGAAATCTTGGGTATGATTCCTATTTTCGTGGAATAGATCATAAGAAAATTCATGTATCTAGGGAAGGTTCATTTTAGAAACGGATATTCCCTAGATACCTACATCATGGTATTTCGCGGTGGCATCCAATTTGAAAAAGACCTAAAGTTAAAGATTTATCAATAGGTAATGTTGCTCCAATACCTAACCAAAGAGCTGCTGCGGTACCAATCAAAAAGACTGTTGTAGCTACTGGGCGGCGGAATGGATTTTGGAATTTATTAACATTCTCCAAAAAAGGTACTGTCAATAATCCCATTGGTACTGAAGCCATTAAAAGAACACCCAATAACTTATTGGGTACTGTGCGGAGTATTTGAAATACGGGAAAGAAGTACCATTCGGGTAATATTTCCAAAGGAGTTGCAAATGGATCCGCCGGTTCACCAATCATTGATGGTTCCAGAACCGCTAAGCCAACATTACATGCAATAGTACCTAGAATTACTACTGGAAAAATATATAAAAGATCATTGGGCCATGCGGGTTCCCCATAATAATTATGGCCCATACCTTTAGCCAATTTAGCTCTTAATACAGGATCATTCAAGTCAGGTTTCTTTGTTATTAGGATAGGTGAATTGGATCCATCCCCCGAAGGAACCGGACATGATAATTTTTCATCATCCGGCTCGAGCAAGAATAAAAGGAATGACAGAAATATATTCCTAATAAAATCTATATAAAATCTATATTTCATACATATCCACACATATATAATTATAATGACTCCATATAAGAAAAGATTTCCTTAGATTCCATTTACGGAGTTGCAATTATTCATTGCAAAAAAATGAAGTTATTACAGGTAAATGCTCAATATCCAAGTGGGCTTATAAATTTGATCATAATCAAGTGCTTTTTGGACTGTCTCATGTCTTTTGATTAGTGTTTATCCCCCAAACATCTCGATTTTCTTACATACAAAATATTTACTTGTTACTTATAACGTATAGCCTCTGTTCTTCCTTAGATCCCTTATTTCGCTCCGATAGTATCATAGATCGGTATCGATGCAGAGGAAATGAATGCATTTCCATACTATAAATAAATAAGTAAGCGGAATGGATAGAACATGCAATCATTCCACATCACTTATTATAAGGGATCTTACGAAGCCTGTTCCTGCATGACATAATTCAGGTATGATCATAGAAAAGATTCTCCTCAAGCGAACCGGCCTATCCTATGCTACATAGGGGGAATTACATGGTGGTTGGATGCGGAGACACGCTTGGTCTTGGTCATGAATTCCAACGTGGCGGATAAAATAATATATCGACATGGGGCAATCAATAGTTCAAGTCGCACACTCCCATAATCCACCCTCCCTTCGGAGAATCCACTTCAACTATTCGTATTAAATAAAAAATACAATACTTCGGAGTTGAAGAGAAGTATCCAAATAATATGTCTTATCTTTTTTTATTCAATAATCTATATTTATAGCAATGAAATACTATTGTTCCTTCCCCAATATGATATATGTATATGAGAAATGACAAATATCTATGATCTGTCTTCTCTATAAAGGACCCGAAATACCTTGCTTACGTATCATTGGGAAGTGCATTAACATAAATACGGCAGTAAGAAGAGGCAATACAAAAGTGTGTAAACTATAAAAACGAGTCAAAGTGGATTGGCCGACACTAGCACTTCCGCGCAATAACTCTACCAAGGGTGATCCTATTACAGGAATAGCGTCAGGTACACCTGTCACGATTTTTACTGCCCAATAACCGATTTGGTCCCGAGGTAAGGAATAACCAGTTACACCAAAAGATGCAGTCAATACACCCAAAACTACACCTGTAACCCAAGTTAATTCGCGGGGTTTTTTAAATCCCCCTGTAAGATACACGCGAAATACGTGGAGAATCATCATTAGAACCATCATACTTGCTGACCATCGATGAACTGATCGGATTAACCAACCAAAATTGGCTTCAGTCATTATGTATTGAACAGAGGAAAAAGCCTCTGTAACGGTTGGACGATAGTAAAAAGTCATAGCAAAACCCGTAGCTACTTGTACTAAAAAACAAGTAAGTGTGATCCCCCCTAGACAATAAAATATGTTGACATGAGGAGGAACATACTTACTAGTTATATCGTCTGCAATCGCTTGAATCTCGAGACGTTCCTCGAACCAATCATATACTTTATTGAGATAGGTAATCCAAGAAGACTCCCCCTCCGAGAACCGTATATGAGAATTTCATCTCGTACGGCTCAAACAGAAACACACAAATATGAGTTTCAACGAATATAGAAAGTGCAAAATTTCTTATTCTTATTCGCTCGATTCGATTTGTCCCGAAGATAATAAGTAACAAAAAGACGGAATCTCTTCTTTCTTTGTGATGATAATGCCAAAAAATATCAAGTTGGCTCATCCGTCTTTCTTTATGTTGATCGTTACAGGCCTACTGAATCTTCTCTTCCCTATTTTTTTTGTACGTAATGAGGATTTACTCTTGTTTTACTATTGATAGGAATTCTCTTGTTGAGACCCTATGAATCAATTAAAACCTCAGATTCATACTATAACCACGATGATTTCGCCCCAAGCTAAACTCAAGGTTCTCTGAGTAAAAACCATTTGATGATCACTTATTCAATGAGTCAATGTAATGACTCAACAAAATCTTTGTCCTTCGGGCAAAAGAAGTCTGAAGAAAGAAAAATAGTTTGCTTTATAAAATACTTAATCTTACATTTTTTTTGAGTCCGGCCACGGGGTCTGAATAGTAGGTATGAATCATAGTTCAAATATTTCTTTTCTTGATCTATTCTATATATTCCGTGCTCCAGATACTAGAATCAATATCTGACGAGGTAGAATCATCTTGATAGAGACGACAGGCTCTTTCTCTGTATTATCAATAGGATCAATTTTAACAAGTCACACGCTCATATTCCGGAAATACCGAAACAAAGAAATTCCACAGTCGAACTACCGGAATGGTCTATAAATCCGAGTCTTAAGTAAATTTGTTATTTTGATCGAAAAACAAGGACTTCCTTGTTTTTATGAACCTAACTCATTGAAATTCCATCCAGTAAAACGGAAGAATTATAAATTTCCAAAATAATAGATAGGAATATCGCAAATAGAGCCATTGTGATTCCCATAAGTGGTGTAGTCCCCCAGCCTGGAGCTACTTTACCATATTCCGAATTCAATGGTTTCAATAAACTCCCTACGTTAGTTTGCCTTGGCCTAGATCTAGAACTACCTTCAACGGTTTGTGTCGCCATAAATCCTATTTAATCATTGGTTGAGATCTGTTGACTTTGTATACCATTCCGTTGTAGTTGTAAATAAACGATCTTATCGTAGATCCATTGTCATCTTGAAATTATCTCAAAATGGAAACAGCAACCCTAGTCGCCATCTCCATATCTGGTTTACTTGTAAGCTTTACTGGGTATGCCTTATATACCGCTTTTGGGCAACCCTCTCAACAATTAAGAGATCCATTCGAAGAACACGGGGACTAGACTAGTTGAAGTAATGGGCCGACCAATATAATATGGGTCGGCCCATTACTTCAACTTCAGTTGAGATAATGAAAAATCATTTTGTTTTTTTAGTAGGAACTTTGGGCGGTTCCCGAAAAAAGATAGCGAAAAAAATGATCCCTAAAGTCGAGACTAAAAGGAATGTATAAACCAATGCTTCCATAGATTTGATCGTGGTTTACAATTATAGCTTCCACACCTATTCATTTTCATTTGGGATCATTTACCATATAAAAAGGGGAAAAAATCAAAGAAAAGTGGGTAATTCAAATCAAGATTTCTTAGTACCTTATTAAATAAAAAAAAAAATAGAGGCGAAAGATACTGCAGCAATCTTGTATCAGACTACCTGTTTCCTTGTAGTTGGATCTCCAAGTTTTTGGAATGCTCCAAATTCCACTTGAGCATCCAAATCTGGATCAATACCAGCAAAAACATCTCTGAACAGGGTTCTAGCACCATGCCAAATGTGTCCGAAAAAGAAAAGCAAAGCAAACGTGGCATGCCCGAAAGTGAACCAACCCCTTGGACTGCTACGAAAAACACCATCGGATTTCAAAGGAGCCCGGTCTAATTCAAAAATTTCACCTAATTGGGAACGTCTGGCATATTTTTTCACAGTAGCAGGATCACTATAACTGACTCCATTGAGTTCGCCACCATAGAACTCGATGGTTACACCTACTTGTTCAACACTATACTTTGATTCTGCCCTTCTAAAAGGAACATCGGCCCTCACAATCCCGTCTCCGTCTACCAAAACTACTGGGAATGTTTCAAAAAAAGTGGGCATACGACGTACAAAAAGCTCGCGCCCTTCTTTATCTATAAAGACGGGGTGACCCAACCACCCAACAGCTATTCCGTCTCCGCTGTCCATTGATCCCGCCCTGAATAATCCCCCTTTTGCCGGATTATTACCAATGTAATCATAAAAAGCTAATTTTTCAGGAATTTTAGACCAAGCTTCCGATAAACTCAAATTTTCGGCTAATCCAGCGCCAACCCTTCGATATATTTCTTGCTGGAAGTATCCCTGATCCCACTGATAACGAGTAGGACCAAATAACTCGATTGGGGTTGTTGCTGAACCATACCACATAGTTCCAGCAACAACGAAAGCTGCAAAAAAAACGGCAGCGATACTACTAGAAAGTACAGTTTCAATATTGCCCATACGTAATCCTTTGTATAGACGTTGGGGCGGGCGGACACTAAGATGAAATAGGCCTGCTAATATGCCCAATGTACCCGCTGCAATATGATGAGAGGCTATTCCTCCCGGAAAAAAAGGATCAAAACCTTCTGCGCCCCACGCCGGATTTACAGATTGTACTTTTCCAGTTAGTCCATAAGGATCAGATACCCATATTCCAGGACCATATAAACCTGTTACATGAAATGCGCCAAAGCCGAAGCAAGCTACTCCTGATAGAAATAAATGAATTCCAAAGATCTTGGGCAAATCCAAAGAAGGTTTTCCTGTACGTTCATCACAGAATATTTCTAGGTCCCAATACACCCAATGCCAGATGGCTGCCAAGAAACATAAGCCAGAAAACACAATATGTGCCCCCGCCACGCCTTCATAACTCCAAATACCCGGATTCGTTATAGTTCCTCCTGAAATACTCCAACCGCCCCACGAATTCGTTATTCCTAAACGAGTCATGAAAGGTATAACGAACATACCTTGTCTCCACATTGGATCAAGAACGGGGTCAGAGGGATCAAAAACCGCTAATTCGTATAGAGCCATCGAACCTGCCCAACCAGAAACTAGAGCTGTATGCATTATATGGACAGAAAGCAATCGACCGGGATCATTCAATACGACAGTATGAACACGATACCAAGGCAAACCCATGGAAATACCCCTTTAGCAAAGAAAAATAGATACCATGTAACTTTATCACATTGAAACTTATACTATGTACCTAACCCTTTCAGTGGATTTTGTATAAGAAAGGGTTTCTTCCGTTGAAAATAACGGAAGAATTCTGTTCGTAAGAACAAAGAGAAGCAGATCTATTCTATACTCGATAAGTACCAATACGCAATGGGAGGATTGGTCCCCTTTTAGGGGAAGGAATGCATAGATACTTATTAATTATTCGAACGATCAACGGACCCGTTCGTTCAAATTTTCATTTATTTGGTCTTCCTATATAAACCTTCAATCTATGTATAAAATAGAATAAACAGAAAAAAATGATGAAGACAATAAACCCATTCTTACGTTTCCATATTCAAGTTCACTTATTTTTCCATATTCAAGTTCACTATAAGTACTTAATAAACTGAACAGTACTTAATAAACTGAACAATACTTAATAAAGCGAATCTTGGTACTTACATTTTGGTCTGAATTTTGCATGTAATGCCCATTGGTGTTCCAAAAGTACCTTTCCGGATTCCCGGAGATGAAGATCCAACTTGGGTTGACATATAGTGCGACTTGTCAGACATATTGGGCTATACGGGATTTACCCGTTTTCTCACCCGATAGAGATATCCTCCGTTTCGCCCAAGAAAGATTGTATTGACTGAACCATTAATCATTCGGAGCGTGAAGTGAAATTAGATCAATTTATATTGAGGATAAATATTATCCATTAGAAAAATTTATGGTTGACCCGCGGACTAATAAAATAAAGTATCCAGGCTCCGTTTAGAAAATAAAAAATTTATAATAGTAATATATACACGATTACCGCTTGTATCATAGACAATTCTTATACTTATTATAGGGGTTGATCTGAAACTGCCGTGCTAACCAGTATGATGAATACATCAAATAGTTTGGGGGAAGGCATGAAACGAATTGAAAAAAAGTCGTAGCAAAAAGAAGTGGTACTGAGATTATTTGCCCTATATATGCATATGCAAATAGAATTCGGGCAGATCTTTCCCCGGAGTAGAACATAAACCTAAAAGAATAGAAAGAGCCTATTCAGGAACAAGAAAATGACATCGTTATTTTCATCTCGACGAAACAATACATCAACGAAAGGTTAATCCCATCGGTAAATTCTTTTTTTAGGGAAGGGCCAAAACTCATGTTTTTTGAAAAATGGGGGAAAACCCATTTTTATAAAATTTTTATAAAAATGGAAATCTGTTACAAAAAAAGAGATAGGAATAGAATCGGCACATTGATTCTTTTTTCGCAATTTTTGGACCGTATGCATCCAAAGGCGCACGTGCGGTTCCTAAGGGATACAATTTTGTCCCAATCAACCGACTTCATCGACAAAGATTACTTTTTTTAGGGCAAGAGGTTGATTATGAGATCGGGAATCAAATTGTTGGTCTCATGGTATTTCTTACCATAGAAGATCCTACTATGGATCAGTTTTTGTTTATAAACTCTCCCGGCGGATTGGTAATACCAGGAGTAGCCATCTTTGATACTATGCAATGGATAACACCCGATATAAATACAATAGGCATGGGAGTAGTCGCTTCAATGGGATCCTTCATTCTGCTCGGAGGAGAAATTACCAAACGTCTGGCATTCCCTCACGCTTGGCGCCAATGAATATTTATTTGAAAAAAAGAAGAAGACTATGCCTTCGCCATATCGAATATGAATAATAAGTAATAATAGCATGGCACTTCGAGTTCGATATGAACAATCCATTATTGTTTTTCTTAACATGAGATTTTGTATCGAGATAGTAGTATGAAACAAGGGTTATTTCCTATTTTATCTTTATGTGTCGGGAGTACATTTCAGCGTTACAAACCACTTTCTTCCACACCAGAAGCCTCTTTACTGATATTTATGTTATGAAAAAAAAAGAGTACGGAAATGGGAAAAAGGGAAAAAGGATCATTTTTACTTATTTTTTTTGATCGTATCAAAAAGTCAAAAAGAAACTTTGGGATTGCTAAATCACAGATGAGATAAATATATAAAGCAACAGAACCATCATAGTCTTTTTTTCTTCCTATGATACGAAAGGAAGGGTGGTAAATGGATCATTCAACGATTTGGATCGTAGGGATCCTATTTCTTTCTTCGATAGAATATAGGGGGAAGGGTAAATTCCATTGCAGAGCCGTATGCAATGCACAAAAGATGCCTGTACGGTTGTTCAATTCTATTTTTGCTTCTTTTTTTATCCCTTACTTGACCCCAATCGTTCGAGATATAAGAACCATTCATGCATAATGTTATATCAATATTATCAGGGTTATGATTCACCAACCTGCTACTTCTTTTTTTGAGGCACCAACAGGGGAATTTTTCTTGGAAGCGGGAGAACTACTGCACATTCACAGAGCCATTATGGATATTTATGTACAAAGAACAGGCGCCCCCTTATGGGTTATAATGGAAGACATGGAAAGGGATGTTTTTATGACAGCAACAGAAGCCCAAGCTCATGGCATTGTTGATTATGTAGGGGATGAAGATGGGAATTACTTGTAAATTCCATCCACGATTCCATTTCAAATTCAAACCATAATTCGAATTTTCCGTGATTTGATATTGAATCGAAATAATTCATAATCATCAGGTTAAGATCGATCTAAACCAAACTATTCTATCCATATATACGACATGCCAACTATTAAACAACTTATTAGAAACACAAGACAGCCAATAAGAAATGTCACCAAATCTCCCGCTCTTCGAGGATGTCCTCAGCGCCGAGGAACATGTACTAGGGTGTATGTGCGACTCGTTTAGATCATGAGTTCAAATAAATGAAACAATTTTTCCAGTACCAATTACTAGTAACATAGGATAGATAGAGCTAAGGGTATTTCTTATCTAAAAATGAGGATCTATCAGTCTATCATATACCTATCTATCATATACCTATATTGTTTGTGTATGGAATTTATGGTTTCCATTGGTGCAAATCCAATCACCTCCATTTGAGATGAGAAGAAATTCCACATTGGTAGCAAATAGCTATCCATTAAGCGGGGGAAATGGTACTATAAGAAGCAAAAAAATCATGTTCTTATTCTTGAAAGAACGGACTAACAAGGTCAGCTACCTAGCCAACTTTTCTAATTAAATGCCGTCACTGTATAGATAGCCTTTTTTGTGAAAAGAGCTATCTATTATTGTATAATTGATGGGTAGAGCCGAAGATTGTGAACTATACAAGTTCACAATAACATTTGATTAAATGAAAGAGGAGGCTCCGGTGTATAGAGAGGACCTCACCGTTTACGAAGTAACCATAGAAACGATGGAACCCACTATTTAGATTTTTTTAGTATCGATCCCATTTTTTATTTCCAAGTCAAATGTCTGGAAGTAATAAAAAATAGTGGTTGGGAAGGTCATAGTAGCAAAAGCCATTGGAATTTTTATTTTATATATTGGAATAATCCGTTTTGTTATTAAGCAACTGGGGAATAAAAGGATGGCTGAAAGAAGAAAAATCAATTAGTTATTCATGAAAGTTTAATTTGATTCAATGACCAGAGTGAAACGAGGATATATAGCTCGTAGGCGTCGAACAAAAATGCGTTTATTTGCATCAACCTTTATGGGGGCTCATTCAAGACTTACTCGAGCGGCTACTCAACAGAAAATGAGAGCTTTGGTTTCCTCTCATCGAGATAGGGGCAGACAAAAAGGGGATTTTCATCGTTTGTGGATCACTCGGATAAATGCAGTAACTCGTGAAATGGGGTTATTCCATAGTTATAGTCGATTAATACACAATATGTACAAGAAGCAATTGCTTCTTAATCGTAAAATACTTGCACAAATAGCTATATCAAATAAGAATTGTCTTTACATGATTTCCAATAAGATTCTCAAAGAAAAGGGATTCTAAAGTAATATAATGATTGAAAAAGAATTCCCGGAGAATGGACTCCGGGAAGATAGAATAAAAATTAAGATGAAGTAGTAGGAATGAACATCCTTCAATAAAAAAAGATTTCTTCTTCCCCTATTTGTTGTTTCTTATAACACAACAAGAAAACCTGGATTCTAGACTTTTGCAAACAAAAAAGAAATCCGAGCTTGAGTTCCGATTGGAGTTTTGAGTCAATTGAGGAGTATGTCTATTTATTTCTGGTTCTAGGACCAGTAGTTCTAGGGATCGACTCGTCTCTCTCAAGTGGTTTCTTATTAGGAAGAAAAGGTA
>JAOTRK010000103.1:0-25000 GCA_028566135.1 Iris sibirica | reverse complement strand
AAAGAAAGATTTCCCATTTTTTCTTTCACTTCAGGAGAAATACGATCGGGGGGAGCTAATTCGAATCCCTCGGGTAAAATAAGAACAGCCCCCACATTTAAGGACCCCTTTTTACCATTAGCAAGAACTTGTTTCAGTTGCATATCATAAGGAATCCGAACAACTGCTTCAAATACAGTATCAGGAAGTACAGCTTGCGGAACTTCAATATCCACAGGCTTGTTAGCTAAATGGCAATTGGCACATACAATTCGCCCCGTTGCTTCTCGTGGATTTTCATAACCTTGCTGCGCAAAAACGGGGTATGCATTTGAAATGGATGCTCGAGTTATTACATATATCATGATCGATACAGAAATAGATCGAGTCATCTGTTCCTTTACCCAAGAAAAAGTATTTCTATTTTGCATGGTACAATCATTGATCCCGGAATTTCTACAATAAATTAGATAGGTAGTTAGCATAGTTCCCTATCCATGAATCTGCCATTGTACGGAAATAATTGTACTGAAATATAGGACGAATACCTTGAAGAGGTAGAAGTATAAAGAATAAGTAAAATGCTTTCTTTATACACGTTATACGCGAAGCAAAATTCTGATTTGATTGATATCAGGAGATCCAATAAGTTCTTCATTCATTCATTGAATGATAAATTACTACAAGCGAGGGAGATACACGATTTAAAAAATGGAAGATCCAATATTTCACAATTGTATCTAGAATAACTGGAAAAGTGGAAACAAGACCAGATATAATTTGATTATTATGAGCCAATCCAAAATCGTTGTAGATCGAACCAATCATGAGTTCCCAACCATGGGTCGAGTGAAATCCGATCCATAAATCCGTAACTAAAAGAATCGAAAAAGCTTTTATTGTGTCACTTAAGTTATAGAGGAATTCCTGAACCCAAGAATTCAGAATGACAAGTTCTTCATTACCCAGAATAAAATAACCACTTAGAATAGCGAAACAGATTATATTTGTCGAGAAATGCAAAATTATATGGAGATGATATTCATTGTGTGTTTTGACCAATTGTACCGTTTCCTTGTGTATTTCTATAGGAAGCTTTTGTATATGTGTCTCCGGGTATTCCTTTATCATTTCATTCAACAAGAGGAGTTCCCTTAATTCTAGGAATTTTTCTAGAACATTTTTTTCTTGAATATCATTTAAAAAAGTTTCGGATTGCCTAGTATTCCACCAATTAGTAACCCAAGGCTCCAGACTTTTATTAAATGATAGAGAGACCCACCAGGGCAAAAATATTATAGATGCAAGATATGGGAGGGAAGTCAATGCTTTCTTTTTTTTCATTTTTTATCTGTGAATTGTTAATGAACTGCTTCATTCGTCAACATACTTCAATTGGTACTCGCAAGAAATAGGCTAATTCTGCAGCTTTTTGTTCAATTTCTCGCGGAGTCAAATTCTCATCAGTACGAGTCAAGGGAATGGTTCCTTGGCCCCTGATTTCCATATAAAGAACACGATGAGGAAAAAGACCTTCTTTAACCTCCATTCTGATTGATTGGATATCTTTCAGAAAGAAGCGAAGGAAGATTCGACGATTTACTCCAGGGAATCCCCAACGAAAAATACACATTATTCCTTCTTTTCTATCGAATCGGTCATAACCACTACCCACATTCCATGAAATTGTACACCACAAATAGGAACTAATAAATAGACCCGCGATCCCATAAAAAGACATCACGATCCCTTGTGGAAAAAAAATGATTTGGTTAGATGGGAATCCTGATATCAGATTCCTACCAAGATAACTGGAAGTTCCAACCACTAAAAATCCTAGTGAACCTAAAAGAAGGATACAGGTCCAGAAAAAATTACTTATTTTGCGGGACCCTGTTATCCGTTCTATCCATATATGTTCTGATCGCCAGTTCATACTATATTAGATCTAGTTGCATTCGAATTGGGATTGAGAGAATAACCAAAATGCATTTTACTTTTCTTGATGCCGAAGTCACTTCCATCAACTAGTCTGATATGAACCATTAGGAGTAATTGGTTAGATACATTGACTCTCTATTAGAAATTTTTAAAATATTCGCGGCTCATTTTTAACCAACTAGACCCACCCACATATGCATTTATGCAGATATAATGTATACACATGCATAACAGTTCTTTCATTTGTGTTCGGAAAGAATTATATATCTTACCATATTACACTAAATAAATAGCTTATTATGATCCAGTGTTGAAAAAAATTGATGCAATTTTGTCCCATCGGATCTAGACAATCTTATTTTTTTGGACATGAAGAAATAAGGAAGCCATTGCAATTGCCGGAAATACTAGGCCCACTAAAGGAACAAAAATAGAGGGTAAGTTAAGATCTGTCATGGAATGGGTACCCCCGATTTAATATTTTATTTTTACCTATTATAAAGATATCTTATAATAAGTATATCTATTATAAAAAATAGTAAGTGTAAGTAATATGAAGTAGTTAATAAGTGCAAGGAATGGGGAATTAAGCGTACCTATTTCTCTTTCGACACGAATATGATGATACACTTGAATAAATTTTCTTATTATTCTCCTATCCTCATATTCTTTCTATCTTTCGAATAAGGAGTTTCTTATTAATATTAATTATTATATTATGAATTATTGAATTCATTTTGAATTACATTATTAAGCGCGTGACTTTAACTAAACTAATGCAATCCAACAAACAGGGATTCCTAGTAAAAAGGGGGATTTATTGGTAGATATAGAAACCCACCTCTATTCTATATTTTCTTTTGATATATATTTATTCAAGGGAAAGAAACCGTGTAGCTGAAATAACTCACTCAGAACACCTTTTAAAGGATTACGTGGTACGATTAGGTCGAATAAGCCCTTTTGGAATGAATACTCAGCCGCTTGTGAACCCTCAGGTACTATTTGATTCAATGTTTGTTCAATTACTCTTTTACCCGCAAATGCAATGTAGGCATTGGGTTCAGCAATAATAACATCTCCCAACATACCAAAACTGGCTGTTACTCCACCGGTTGTAGGAGATGTAAGAATTGATACGTAGAATAACTTTTTATTTGATTGATAATTAGATGAAGCAGAAGATATTTTAGCCATTTGCATCAAGCTCAAACTTCCTTCTTGCATGCGTGCTCCTCCAGAAGCACACACAATAATGACAGGTAGAGATCGATTAGTAGCATACTCGATCAAACGGGTTATTTTCTCGCCTACTACAGATCCCATACTACCTCCCATGAACTGAAAATCCATAACCCCCATTGCTATGGGAATACCATTTAGTTGACCTATGCCTGTTTGAACAGCTTCAGTTAACCCTGTCCCTCTTTGATAAGAATGGATACGATCTTTATAAGGTTCCTCCTCTGAATGAAATTCAATGGGATCCATAGAGACCATATCTTCATCCATAGGATCCCAAGTGCCCGGATCCATCAAAAATTCGATTCTATCTGAACTACTCATTTTCACATGATATCCACACTGTTCACAAATGTTCATTTTCGACCTAAAAAATTTTTTATAATTTAATCCATAACAATTTTCGCATTGAATCCATAAATGTCTGTATTTTGTATTTATATCTAAATCATTAGATCTTCCTCTTATATTGAAATCACAGGCGTTACCACTAGTTCTTAGATTCGAATTCCCACTTTCAGTACAAATGAAACTATAAATGTAACTATCGCTGTAATTGTCGGTACCAACAAAAATGTAATTATTAAGACTGACTTCACAACGAAGATAACTATTAATGCAACTATGAATGTGATTATTCCAACCGGATTGAGTATCATACGTGGAATGATAATAGTAATGATTGTTACTCTTAGACCTACTATTAAAAAAACAGGAAAAAAGACTTTCGAGTTCACTCAGAAAAAAGTTATCATTGTCAATCTCAAAAATCTGATTTTCTATATCAAAATATAAAGAATAACTGTTACCTTGACTATCCCTAACTAAAAAAGTGTTATCAGAGATCAAACTCCAAATGTCCCTGATATCAAATAAATAATCAACATTACTGAAACTATAACTTCCACCGCCACTCAAACTAGGAATGTTCTTCCCCGTATCATTTTGAATGGGTTCTTCACTTCCACCGGTATGTCCAATAGCATTAAGACTACCCCTTGATTTACTTAGCCCACAGCTATGTTCGAATTTCTCGTTAGACAACATCGAATTAAACCACAATTTTTCCATAAAGTCTTCCCGCTCCTTATTTGATGAAAATATAAGAGATGCATAGTCATTTGATGAATAATCATTTTTTTAGTGGATTCCCTATCAGAATTAAGTGTATTATCCAATTATTACATTAGGATTGTTAACTAACAACAAGTTAGTATTGAAAGAAATGATTTTCTTTTGGAGGAAGTCGGAGTATCACTTCAATATATATTATGATAAAATCCTTTCCTCAATTAGAAATAAAAAGACAGGCTTCCTTGATGTCATAAACAAAAAAAATTCTTATCGAAAGGATAAATAGTTGTTTCTTCCTATAAATGAAGCATTTATTCTCGTATAATCTCATATAATCAAATAATCAATTGATATTGCAACATGGAACGAAAAAGACAATATACAGGATGGGTGCACCATTCCTTTGGCTTGATCTATGGCCTAAAACTGAAGGATAGAAAATGATCCAACAATCCCAAGGATCCATTCTATGGATCCAACAATAAACAATAGAAGTATTGAGTTGTTTAGTCTTCGATCTTATCTTGTATTTAGATCTTGTATATATACATAGGTAAGATCTGTACATATGAAAGATATATGCAAATCCACAGTATATGGCGCTCATTCTTTATTCGGCCCAATCCTTTTCCTAAAAAAAGGATTGGGCCGAGTTGAATTGCAATCAATTAGGAGAACAAACAGAAATTATTGAATTATGCACACTTAGTTCTTATGTTTTCTGTTTATCTATCTTATCTACTGGCTCGAATTCGAATTTGATCGCCTTCCATACTTCACAAGCAGCCGCTAGTTCAGGGCTCCAGCTACAAGCTTCACGGATAATTTCATTACCTTCACGAGCAAGATCGCGTCCCTCATTACGAGCTTGTACACATGCTTCTAACGCTACTCGATTAGCTACTGCACCAGGTGCATTTCCCCAAGGGTGCCCTAAAGTCCCTCCGCCAAACTGTAGTACGGAATCATCTCCAAAAATTTCGGTTAGGGCAGGCATATGCCAAACATGAATACCTCCGGAAGCCACGGGCAGAACACCTGGCATAGAGACCCAATCTTGAGTGAAAAAAATACCGCGACTTCGGTCTTTTTCAATATAATCATCACGTAATAAATCAACAAAACCCAAAGTCATCTCACGTTCCCCTTCCAGTTTACCTACGACTGTACCAGAGTGAATATGATCTCCACCAGACATACGTAATGCTTTAGCTAGTACACGGAAATGCATACCATGATTTTTCTGTCTATCAATAACTGCATGCATTGCGCGATGGATGTGAAGAAGTAGGCCGTTGTCGCGGCAATAATGAGCCAAACTAGTATTTGCAGTGAACCCACCAGTTAAGTAGTCATGCATTACGATAGGAACTCCCAATTCTCTAGCAAATACAGCCCTTTTGATCATTTCTTCACATGTACCCGCAGTTGCATTCAAGTAATGTCCCTTAATTTCACCTGTTTCGGCTTGCGCTTTATAAATTGCTTCAGCGCAAAATAAGAAACGGTCTCTCCAACGCATAAAAGGTTGCGAGTTCACGTTTTCATCATCCTTGGTAAAATCAAGCCCACCACGTAGACATTCATAAACTGCTCGACCGTAGTTTTTTGCGGATAATCCCAATTTTGGTTTAATAGTACATCCCAATAGGGGACGACCATACTTGTTCAATTTATCTCTTTCAACCTGGATGCCATGAGGCGGGCCTTGGAAAGTTTTGGAATAAGCAGGAGGAATTCGCAGATCTTCCAGACGTAGAGCTCGTAGGGCTTTGAAACCAAATACGTTACCCACAATGGAAGTAAACATGTTAGTAACAGAACCTTCTTCGAAAAGGTCTAAAGGATAAGCTACATAAGCAATAAATTGATTTTCCTCCCCAACAACGGCCTCGATGTGGTAGCATCGTCCTTTGTAACGATCAAGACTGGTAAGTCCATCAGTCCACACTGTTGTCCATGTACCAGTAGAAGATTCGGCAGCTACCGCAGCCCCCGCTTCTTCAGCAGGAACTCCGGGTTGAGGAGTTACTCGGAATGCTGCCAAGATATCAGTATCTTTGGTTTCGTAATCAGGAGTATAATAAGTCAATCTGTAATCTTTAACACCGGCTTTAAATCCAACACTCGCTTTAGTTTCTGTTTGTGGTGACATAAGTCCCTCCCTACAACTCATGAATTAATAATTCTCACAACAACAAGGTCTACTCGATATGGATTAGGCATGAATGAAACCTTATCTTTCCAAAAATATGCAACTCATATTATCAACGAATTAAAATGGGAAAATGGTTCGTTATTAGACCATGTATTTGATTCACCAAATACATCATTATTGTATACTCTTTGATACATATGGCGCAACCCAATTATCGTTTTTCAAGTTTCTAATCACTTCTTATTTTTCATCTAAAAATGGAAATAGTAAGAAAAATCCCCTCTTGACAGTGATATATATTATCTATGTAAATCCTAGATATGAAAATAGGCATAATTCATCCATGAAAGCGGAAGGGTATAAAACAAGACAAAAATAGGCGAAACCATATATATAAGGAATTGGGTGAACTTTAAAATGGACTCATTGAATGAGTAAATGATTGACTTGGATTCGGTTGGTTGGGGGGTACCAACTAAATCGAGTGCTAACTCCCATTTATTTCTTATTGAATTAACCGATCCACTTGCTATCGGACATTTCTTTTTGATTAGGTACTATTCCAATCTCCAATCCAAAAAAATTTCGACATATTTCAATCATTTTATTATGAGAACCAATCCCACTACTTCTGATCCTGTGGTTTCCACACTTGAAGAAAAAAACCTAGGGCGTATCGCTCAAATTATTGGCCCCGTACTTGATGTTGTTTTTCCTCCGGGCAAGATGCCTAATATTTATAACGCTTTGGTAGTTAAAGGTCGAGATACTGTTGGTCAGCAAATTAATTTGACTTGTGAGGTACAACAATTATTAGGAAATAATCGAGTTAGGGCTGTAGCTATGAGTGCTACAGATGGTCTGACTAGAGGAATGGAAGTGATTGACACGAGAGCTCCTCTAAGTGTTCCAGTAGGTGGAGCTACTCTCGGACGAATTTTCAACGTTCTTGGGGAGCCCATTGATAATTTGGGTCCTGTAGATACTCGTACAACATCTCCTATTCATAGATCTGCGCCCGCCTTTATACAGTTAGATACGAAATTATCTATCTTTGAAACAGGGATTAAGGTAGTGGATCTTTTAGCTCCTTATCGCCGTGGAGGAAAAATAGGACTATTTGGGGGAGCTGGCGTGGGTAAAACAGTACTTATCATGGAATTGATCAACAACATAGCCAAAGCTCATGGGGGTGTATCTGTATTTGGCGGAGTAGGCGAACGTACTCGTGAAGGAAATGATCTCTACACGGAAATGAAAGAATCCGGGGTAATTAATGAAAAAAATATTGCAGAATCGAAAGTAGCTCTAGTCTATGGTCAAATGAATGAACCCCCGGGAGCTCGTATGAGAGTTGGTCTGACTGCCCTAGCCATGGCGGAATATTTCCGGGATGTTAATGAACAAGACGTACTTCTATTCATCGACAATATCTTTCGTTTCGTCCAAGCAGGGTCAGAAGTATCCGCCTTATTAGGGAGAATGCCTTCGGCAGTTGGTTATCAACCTACCCTTAGTACAGAAATGGGTTCTTTGCAAGAAAGAATTACTTCCACGAAAGGGGGATCTATAACTTCGATCCAAGCAGTTTATGTACCTGCGGACGATTTGACCGACCCCGCCCCTGCCACTACATTTGCACATTTAGATGCTACTACCGTACTATCAAGAGGATTAGCTGCCAAAGGTATTTATCCAGCAGTGGATCCTTTAGATTCAACGTCGACTATGTTACAACCTTGGATCGTTGGCGAGGAACATTATGAAACTGCGCAAAGAGTTAAGCAAACTTCACAACGTTACAAAGAATTGCAGGACATTATAGCTATCCTTGGGTTGGACGAATTATCCGAAGAAGATCGTTTAACTGTAGCAAGAGCGCGAAAAATTGAGCGTTTCCTATCACAACCCTTCTTCGTGGCAGAAGTATTTACTGGTTCTCCAGGAAAATATGTTGGTCTCACAGAAACAATTAGGGGGTTTCAGCTGATACTTTCCGGAGAATTAGACAGTCTTCCCGAGCAGGCCTTTTATTTGGTGGGTAACATAGATGAAGCTACCGTGAAAGCTATGAACTTAGAAGTGGAGAGCAAATTGAAGAAATGACCTTAAATCTTTGTGTACTGACTCCTAATCGAATTATTTGGGATTCAAAAGTGAAAGAAATCATTTTATCTACTAATAGTGGACAAATTGGCGTATTACCAAACCACGCCCCCATTGCCACAGCTGTGGATATAGGTCTTTTGAGAATACGCCTCAACGACCAATGGTTAACGGTGGCTTTGATGGGCGGTTTTGCTAGAATAAGTAATAATGAGATCACCATTTTAGGAAATGATGCGGAGATGGGTACTGACATTGATCCGCAAGAAGCTCAACAAGCTCTTGAAATAGCTGAAGCTAACTTGAGTAGAGCTCGGGGCAAGAGACAAGCAATTGAGGCAAATCTCGCTCTCAGACGAGCTAGGACACGAGTAGAGGCTGTCAGTGTTATTTCCTACTAGTAAACAAAGAAATACATAAAAAAAGAAGTTCGTTAGAAGTTCCTTATTATACATCACATTTGGATTCCGCCAGTTGAACACAATCAAGTCTCAACTGATTATACAACGAAAAAAAGAAGATGGATAGAAAAACTTATTAGATACCATTGACTTCGGTATCTAATAAGTTCTACCTTACCTACTATTGGATTTGAACCAATGACTCCCGCCGTATGAAAGCAATACTCTAACCACTGAGTTAAGTAGGTTATTTATCATCACAAAAAAAGGACCCGTCGCTTCGGGGATTATAGGTGGAATATCATTTCTAAGCAATACCAATCCATTAAAACGGATCAGAGAGCTATCGTGTAGTATCATGGAATACCCATCTTGACAAGAGATTCTCCATATGTTAAGATATCCATAAGGGCTATAGCTCAGTTAGGTAGAGCACCTCGTTTACACGTGCGCCAATGCTTTTCAAGGGAGCCTATTATGCAATGAACATAATTTATCTTATTGAGAAATAGAAATCGATGTCTTACTCCATAGATTCGAGGGAACAGGAGAACAATAGCCTGACAAATATTTGGTTCGGTCCGATTCGGGTACGAATTCAGGTGCCCAATCAAATGGAACCCGCCGTTGATTTGATAATTGATAAGGTAAATACCCAACCCAGTCCATTCAATGCTAGGCATAATGAGTATAAGGTCCTCAAAAGAAACTCTTTTCGTCCTATGAACTTTAAGGTGTATGAAGTTTCATATTTGACTCTTGCAGCGGGGCGATAGAAATTCTATTTCACTTAGGTTAATCTAGTCCGGAAGCAGACCTAAGTCAAGGTAACCCTTCTTTGAAACACTTTGGTATTGCTCCTGTATCAAAATACAAATAATGAATCAGAGCACATGGAACCATCTCATTATCCTCTTATTTTCCTGTAAAGATAAAATATGGTGGACTAACTGATATTTACATCAGTTGATGAAAGAGCCCAATGCAAAAAAATGCATGTTGGGTCTTTGAAACAGTTCGAATCATTTCGATAATAATTAGTTTGATCTGTTTTACCGAGACGGTCTACGGTTCGAGTCCGTATAGCCCTAATACATTCTATTTTTGTTTTGTGTGGACATTCTCTATTTGAGTTTTATCTAGTTTTCATTTCCTCCATATTATATAGATTATAAGCATTTTATGTGAATCATTTATGATTCCGTTGATTCTACTACGTTTTGTGGTATCTTTCATTATGCAGCGTAGGTTTGCTCTAAAACAAATTTGTAGCGAAACATAAACCATCTGTTGGTTTGACTTTACTAATTGTTATTGCCAAAACAAACAAGTAGTTTTGTTCATCCCCAATCGTGATTTTTCTTTAGTACTCGATTCTTTTTTATTTCTGAGAGGGCCTGGATAGTACAGATTCCAAGTTTCGCATTTTTTTGTTTTGTATAGTGTATAGAAAGATATAAGTTGTTATATGTAAAGGTTCCTCGAACCTCAGCGTATTAAATAAATTAAGGAAAATCTAAATTTTCATCTAGGACAAGGAAAAGAAAGAAAATGGAATTGTGCGGTGCATTAGATTATGTTTACTATTGAATCAATAGAAGAAGATCCTCCACATTTTAATGAAAAGAATACTTTGAATGGAATAGGCTAGAGATCTTTAGCCATTTTACCCCATATGACTACTTAAATTGCATTTTTTTTTATTGAAATGCAAAAAAGGAGGTTCCGCGTTGTATGAATCTTTAAACAAGAAATGCCCCATAGCAAACAAATTCTAAACTATGTGGTTTGATCAAAAGAAATTCTCATTTCGTCTAAGAAGTTCCGGATGAATTGCAAATTCCAATCGAATAATTCATCCTATTCCACCTTAATAGGAGTACATTTATGTTTCTGCTTCACGAGTATGATATTTTCTGGGCATTTCTAATAATATCAGGCGTTATTCCTATCTTGGCATTTGTAATTTCCGGAGTTTTAGCTCCGATTAGAGAAGGACCGGAGAAGCTCTCTAGTTATGAATCGGGTATCGAACCCATGGGGGATGCTTGGTTACAATTCCGAATCCGCTATTACATGTTTGCTCTAGTTTTTGCTGTTTTTGATGTTGAAACGGTCTTTCTTTATCCATGGGCAATGAGTTTCGATGTATTAGGTGTATCTGTCTTTATGGAAGCTTTCATTTTTGTGCTTATCCCAATTGTTGGTTCAGTTTATGCATGGCGAAAGGGAGCATTGGAATGGTCTTAGCTGAATACTCAGACAATCAAAAAAGGGAAGTAAAAGATGACGTTGAGACAGTTATGAATTCGATTGATTTTCCGTTACTTGACCAAACAACCTCCAATTCCGTTATTTCAACTACATCGAATGATCTTTCGAATTGGTCAAGACTCTCCAGTTTATGGCCTCTTCTATATGGTACTAGTTGTTGTTTCATTGAATTTGCTTCATTAATAGGCTCGCGATTCGACTTTGATCGTTATGGGTTGGTACCAAGATCGAGTCCTAGGCAAGCAGACCTCATTTTAACAGCTGGAACAGTAACAATGAAAATGGCTCCTTCTTTAGTAAGATTATATGAACAAATGCCTGAACCAAAATATGTCATTGCTATGGGAGCCTGTACTATTACGGGAGGGATGTTCAGTACTGATTCTTATAGTACGGTTCGGGGAGTTGATAAGCTAATTCCTGTGGATGTCTATTTGCCAGGCTGTCCGCCTAAACCAGAGGCAGTTATAGATGCTATAACGAAACTTCGTAAGAAGATATCTCGAGAAATCCTTGAAGATAGAACTGCGTCTCAACGGGAAAATCGATGTTTTACTACGAATCACAAGTTTGATGTTCGACGTAGTATTCATACTGGAAATTATGATCGAGGATTACTCTATCAATCACCATCTACTTCAGAGATACTTTCCGAAACAGTTTTCAAATCCAAAAGTTCAGTATCTTCACACGAATTAGTGAATTAGGCAAAGTTTTTTTGTGCAAAAGAAGAAAAAGAGTGGGTCAAGCTTTGAAAAATGCATTGGAAATGGAAAATACTCATACAAATGCGGGAGAAATCAAGAAGATGCAGATTCGTTTATCTGATTGGCTAGTCAAGCATGAGCTAATTCATAGATCTTTGGGCTTCGATTGTCGAGGAATAGAGACTTTACAAATAAAAACCGAAGATTGGGACTCCATTGCTGTCATTTCATATGTATATGGTTATAATTATTTACGCTCCCAGTGTGCCTATGATGTAGCACCGGGTGGATTGTTAGCTAGTGTGTATCATCTTACGAAAATACAGTATAGCATAGGTAAACCGGAGGAGGTATGTATAAAAGTATTTGCCCCAAGGAGGAATCCTAGAATCCCGTCAGTTTTCTGGATTTGGAGAAGTGCTGATTTTCAAGAACGTGAATCTTATGATATGTTGGGAATCTTTTATGATAATCACCCACGCCTTAAACGTATCTTGATGCCTGAAAGTTGGATAGGCTGGCCCTTACGTAAGGACTATATTAGCCCCAATTTCTATGAAATACAAGATGCTCATTGAATGATAAGAAACTAATGTTCACTTATCCGACACAACTCTGTATTTCATTAAAGTAATTAAAGTAAAAGAATATTTTTTGTTCTAGATGAAACAGAATAACTGGATTAGAAATTCATATTTAGGGATGAGCTAAAAAAGGCTTCATGGATATTCCCAAAATTGGAAGATATCTATTTCCTCTGAGCGGAAACAGTAGGATGAATAAAAAGAGTTCTGTAACATGAACTTTGTACCGCGCACTTAACTTAGACGGACCTGAAAGTAACGTAAACAAGAGTGACGAAATCGAATAAATATGAAAGAAAATACGAAATGGAAGAAGAACCCTTTTTTTGTACTGTGTATGAAATGCATCCCTTTTATTCCTACCCTTCAACTCCTATAAACTTGTAAGTTTTTTAGTTCTTTATATATATATGAAGACTTCACATTCTTTTTGAGTGAGAGAAAGCACAGTATAAAAAACAAGAAACCAAAAAGGAGGCAGCATTTTTGTTCTTTACCATATATACATATATTTTTTACCTATCTCCAAAAAGGGGGGATATCTATACATCTAGATATCTAGATGAATAAATATGTATCGCGCTCTAGACTATTAACGAATATGTATCCAGAACCGTTTCAATTTGTATGAGGTATGAATCACATGTCAGGAACCAGATTTGAACTGGTGACACGAGGATTTTCAGTCCTCTGCTCTACCAACTGAGCTATCCCGACCTTTTATCGCGCACTATCCTAGTCGAGTACTTGTTTGTATCTATGTAAATTAAAGAGACTACCAAAGCATTAACAAATTTGACACAGTTCCTGTAATTTCTTAGTTTTAGATCTTCATTCAAAAGGAAGACTTTGTAAACGTAAGGATAATGATATGGACTGTGAATGATTCCATAATGGGAATTACTTGCCCATACATGTTCATTTGTACAGGTATCATATCTATTCTATCCAAACTAAATTGGGATAAGATCGATCCAAAGATTTCAGTCTGGATCCTTTTGGGAAAGAGTAGAATTAATGAGAAAGATAGATGAAGATGAAAAAAAAAGAAACGAAATAGTTAGGAAGTAAAATGGACTTTTTTTTGGGGATAGAGGGACTTGAACCCTCACGATTTCTAAAGTCGACGGATTTTCCTTTTACTATAAATTTCATTGTTGTCGGTATTGACATGTAGAACGGGACTCTCTCTTTATTCTCTTCTGATTAATTTGTTTTTCAAAAGATCTATCAAACTCTGGAATGATTTGATCACCGATCGGTTCTTCCTTCAACTTCGATTGGAATAGATCCACAATAGCTCTGAATCTTGCATATATAATGGATTCGGGTCGTGATTAATCGTTTGATTAGAACAGCTTCCATTGAGTCTCTGCACCTATCCCTTTTTATTCTAGTTTTGAAACCCCTGCTCGTTTTCTCAAAATAAAGATTTGGCTCAGGATTGCCCCCCCTTTTTTCCAGGGTTTCCCTGAATTTGGAAGTTACCGCCTAGCAGGTTTCCATACTAAGGCTCAATTCAATCAAGTCCGTAGCGTCTACCAATTTCGCCATATCCCCTTTGATTTTAATTTTAGATAAGGACCAGTTCTAATACCATCCACTTCTTTTATTTATCTCGGAACTGTTGAATTCATTATCTAATGATTCCCATATTGAAAAGTATATGCTGCTATTTTCTTTTTTTGGGCATCCCCCTTCTTTCATCTCTTTTCTATTGTATGAACCATATTTGTTTGATTCAGAAATGATTCTATTATTGATGTACCCGCAATTCAATAGAGATAGATATATCCCATATATATATGTCTCCCCCACCTTTCGTTTTTACAACGCGATTCAGAATACTGAAACGGTCGATTTGTTCTTTTTTTTGTTGTTCTATCTATTCCTTTTCCGAATGAAATAGGAGGACTATTTCATTAGCATATTGTATCTTTATCCTCATCTTATTCTTAGGGCCGATCCGCTATAATAATATATAATATATTTTATTATTTTATATATAAAATATATTACTTAACAACTTAACAGAATGAATTTGCGAGAAATGCTCTCATAAATTATTCCATTTTTTTTTCGAAATTTCAAATAAAATAGTATTATCCTAAAAAAATGCAAATGATTTCTATATCAAAATCAAAAGAAAAATGATATAAATATATTTCTAACAAAATAAATAAAAATAATAAATAGTCAATAAAATAAATAGTATATAATGTAAAGTAAAAATAGAAAGTAAATAGAAAAAAATGTATATTATGTATAATGAGAGAATGAAAATTCTAAAAATTCTAATTAGTTATATATATATCTAGCATATATTATAATAACATAGATTCTAACATATCTTTATATTATTAGAATAGAATTCATAAAATTTCTAGTTATGGAAAGCTATATTATTTCTAACTATAGGATTCATAATTCTATAGTTCATATGAAATTCATAGCTAATAACTAGAATATAGAAGAGTTTTCTGAATTACTATACATTATTTGTCACATTATTTGTATTTATGTTATGTGAGCCCGCTTAGCTCAGAGGTTAGAGCATCGCATTTGTAATGTGATGGTCATCGGTTCGATTCCGATAGCCGGCTTTTTTCTCTATCGATTTTTTGATAATATCTCCTTTTTCCAATGTGGGTCGCCAATTTATTATGTCGTATTAACTTGATAATTCTCAATAAAAAGTAGATTAGAGCAATTAGATCTAAACAGAACAAATCATAAAACAGAGCCTTAACTTCCTATATATACAAAAAATCCGGATATCAATACAATTCATTCTACTTTGAAATATTGCAGTAGATTTAGCTTTGTTTATCCCTTAGTTCAGTCTTAATTTTGATTTCTTTTCTGTAAAATACAATTTCAATAAAATAAAAAGGAGTCTTTATGTCTCGTTACCGAGGACCTCGTTTCAAAAAAATACGCCGTCTGGGGTCGTTACCGGGATTAACTAGTAAAAGACCTAGATCCGGAAGTGATCTTAAAAATCAATTGCGTTCTGGGAAAAGATCGCAATATCGTATTCGTCTAGAAGAAAAACAGAAATTGCGTTTTCATTATGGTCTGACAGAGCGACAATTACTTAAATATGTGCATATCGCAGGAAAGGCCAAAGGGTCAACGGGTCAGGTTTTACTACAACTACTTGAGATGCGTTTAGATAACATCCTTTTTCGATTGGGTATGGCTTCGACCATTCCTGGAGCTAGGCAATTAGTTAACCACAGACATATTTTAGTTAATGGTCGTATAGTGGATATACCAAGTTATCGTTGCAAACCCCGGGATATTATTACTACGAAGGATAAACAAAGATCAAAAGCTCTGATTCAAAATTATATTGCTTCGTCCCCCCACGAGGAATTGCCAAACCATTTGGCTATTGACCCATTCCAATATAAAGGATTAGTAAATCAAATAATAGATAGTAAATGGATCGGTTTAAAAATAAATGAGTTGTTAGTCGTAGAATATTATTCCCGTCAGACTTGAAACGAAAATAACAAAGAAAAGTTGAGACAATTTTGTCCCCCCTTTGTCGAAGTAAATAGATCTAAGGCCTTTTTTTATCCACATTTTTTCATTCATGTCTCACAAATGGGTTATCCATTGGATTTTTTTCTTTTTTGCTCTTTACGCGATATTTTGTATTTTATGTACCTTAGCAATACAATTAGGAATAGAGAATCTCTATCAAATGCTGTTGGAAGATTTGATACATTGTGGTCGGTAACGCCTGTGAATTAACAGAAACGGAAAGAGAGGGATTCGAACCCTCGGTAAACAAAAGCCTACATAGCAGTTCCAGTGCTACGCCTTGAACCACTCGGCCATCTCTCCTACATAATCTTATTATTGACCAGAAACCGAGTGAATGGCGAGTCATTTATATTATTACAGTACAGGTACGACTGATCAATGATTCTATAGGAATCCAAAATCCCTTTCCAATTTAGCAACAACAACTTATCTCATCAACTACCCCATATATCTATTACAAATTCATGAGTCGTACCGTGGATTTTTCTATCCCATTTCAATGTTTTTTCGTGGAATGATTATTCCATCCTTTTTCTTCTTTGGATCATAACCAAATCTAAACTTCTCGAGTTATCAGAATCCATATCAAAATAAAGCCCTCGGTTATTCAACTTAGATGAAATAGTAATAGCTACACTAATTTTTATGCTACGAAATTTGTATGAGATCTGATTCAAAAGCATCCTATCTCTCTTTGTCCAAAAGGCGGACAATTTGAGCAGAGGGTCCACGTCTTTGTTTTTTTGAGAATGAGTCGTCTGTTTTTATGTTATTTTGTACTACAATTCCTTTGTTTGTGGGATCATTTTCCCCGAGGGATAATGAGAAGAATTATAGAATGGATTGCTAATTATGCCTAGATCTCGGATAAATGGAAATTTTATTGATAAGACCTCTTCAATTGTAGCCAATATTTTATTACGAATAATTCCGACAACTTTAGGAGAAAAAAGGGCATTTACCTATTACAGGGATGGTGTGATTTGATTCTTTTTTCTTGTTTTTTTTAGCCCTCACCCCAGTCTTAGAATAAAAAGACGTTGTTCGGAATAGAAAGAACCAAATTATGGAAAAACCTACGCTTGGTGAAGGTAAAGTTTGGAGATAGAACAATTCCTTCTGTCGTGTATCCTCGATTGATCCAGCCTCGGATACTTTAATTATCGATTTGAGTGTTGAACAAAAGTTATACCTATGGGTTCTGTATTGTGGGTCCACTAGTACCAACCAATAGGAGGAATAGGGAAGAAGCACTACACCTAGGAATCAACAACACGAAAACTTTGTTATAAAATACCCTTTTCCTTATCGTTATTGGGACTCGCAAGAATGGTTGGGACAACAAACATCCATCTCGTTCGTACTTTGGATACCCGTATAACCATCAAAGATCGTTGAAGTGACTAATTCCTGGAAATAGTAGGTGTTGGGGACAAAGAAATCGTTGGAGTTATCATTTCTATCTAGCACTAATATGATTGGTGTTAAGAAAAAACCTCTTGCGGGAAGGCTGGCTAGAGATTTCTTGTAAAAATACTAGCTCCTGTCAGTTCATAATGAGAATAGTGAAATTTTGATTCTATGGATTATTCCCCTTAGTATTATGCACAGAAGGGAGGAGCCGTATGAGATGAAAATCTCACGTACGGTTCTGGAACGGAGATTTTTTGAATAAAATGAACGACCGTAACGGATGTCGGCTCAATCCGAAGGAAATTATGCGGAAGCTTTACAGAATTATTATGAAGCTACGCGACCAGAAATTGATCCCTATGATCGAAGTTATATACTCTATAATATAGGCCTTATACACACAAGCAACGGGGAACATACAAAGGCTTTAGAATATTATTTCCGGGCACTAGAACGAAACCCATTCTTACCACAAGCTTTTAATAATATGGCCGTGATCTGTCATTACGTGCGACTATCTCCACTATAGAAAGAAGGGAAAAAAGAGAAAATTGACTAGTAAATACTAGAAAAAAGGGCTTTCTACATATGCATCGTCCAAAGCAACGATTTGTATCAGCTGTAGCAATGAAAGAGACTTAAAAAAAAAGAGGAAAAAGATATGGCCCACATACTATACTCTATGGATAAAGGATCAAATTGATAAATAAAGCACCGTAAAGATCAATTATCGAGCTATCAGATCGATACAGTTAAGAACTGCTTACTTATGTCATGATATGGGATGGGGATATCAAGTTAGGAATCAACTTATGTAATAGAGTGGATCCACTAAAGTATTGAGCAGCGGTGTAGCATCAGATCCCAAAGATAGTAAGTTCTTTTTTCTTATGGAGAAAGTGTTTTTCAAAGATTCTATATAAATTTCATATATGAAACCGAGATAGTTACTTTTCAGAAAATGATAATGATAAGGATATAGTGTATATCCATGCTTCATGCTTCTGAAGGCAGGAGAAAAGAGAAAACTAATTATTGATCTAAATTAGAATTTGAAACTTATGTAATTAAGTTCTTCCGGTTAACCCAAGAAAAAAGAAATGGGATAGATTTATCCTAAATCTAATTAAGTTAGCATAGGGTAGATTAAGATAGGACCTAAAAAAGAATGGATTGCTGAGCCGTATGAGGTAGGAAACTCTCTAGTACGGTTCTAAGGGAAGGCATTGACCGCCTATTCCGACCGGGGAGAACAGGCCATTCTACAGGGGGATTCTGAAATTGCGGAGGCTTGGTCCGATCAAGCTGCCGAGTATTGGAAACAAGCTATAGCGCTTACTCCGGGTAATTATATTGAAGCACATAATTGGTTAAAGATCACGAGGCGTTTCGAATAATACCACTCTTTAATTCATTCAAATGGGTTGTTGGATCCATCAATCAAATAAAATGGATCATTATGTTATCATGATAGGATCCAATCAAGAATTTCATTATACCCCTTCCTTGTAAAAGTAAAATCATTCTATTTTGTATGGTTTTGTATGGTATCTAATAGGAATAAATGATACGGATACCATATAGAATAGAACCAATAAAGCTAATAAAAGAGACCCCTGATGTCTCTTATTGATTCTAATGAATGAGATCTTGTTATTTGTTCAGATATTATGCTCTATGAAAGTAGATCCGTATGGGCGCTTCTTTCTATATTCAGATAGAAATACAATAAACTAGGTTGCAAAGAATGTCTTTTTGTCACGCCGGGAAAAGATTTTACAAAAAAGTGTCCGTTGGGCACCTAATCGTTATGTCATAATAGATCCGAACACTTGCCCCGGATCAACATCAATATCATAATTGCTCTAGTGAATAACTAAATAAAATAGATGGATGGGGGATAGGAAAGAAAAGAACTAATCATAAATAAGATATATATCCTTGCAGAAGTTCACTAAAAACTTGACTGTTGGCGGGTCTCTTTGTATGTGTTGTCCGGAAAGAGGAGGACTTAATGATTATTCGTTCGCCGGAACCCGAAGCGAAAATTGTTGTAGATAGGGATCCTGTAAAAACGTCTTTCGAGGAATGGGCCAGACCTGGCCATTTCTCAAGAACAATAGCTAAGGGGCCTGATACTACCACTTGGATCTGGAACCTACATGCTGATGCTCACGATTTCGATAGTCATACCAGTGATTTAGAGGAGATCTCTCGAAAAGTATTTAGCGCTCATTTCGGTCAACTCTCCATTATCTTTCTTTGGCTGAGTGGCATGTACTTCCATGGCGCCCGTTTTTCCAATTATGAAGCATGGCTAAGTGATCCTACTCACATTGGACCCAGCGCCCAAGTAGTTTGGCCAATAGTGGGTCAAGAGATATTGAATGGCGACGTGGGCGGCGGTTTCCGAGGAATACAAATAACCTCCGGTTTTTTTCAGATTTGGCGAGCTTCTGGAATAACTAGTGAATTACAACTCTATTGTACCGCAATTGGTGCATTGGTCTTTGCATTATTAATGCTTTTTGCCGGTTGGTTCCATTATCACAAAGCCGCCCCAAAATTGGCTTGGTTCCAAGACGTAGAATCCATGTTGAATCACCACTTAGCAGGATTATTAGGACTTGGGTCTCTTTCTTGGGCGGGACACCAAATCCATGTATCTTTACCGATTAACCAATTTCTCGATGCTGGAGTTGATCCTAAAGAGATACCACTTCCTCATGAATTTATCTTGAATCGGGATCTTTTGGCTCAACTTTATCCCAGTTTTGCCGAGGGAGCAACCCCCTTTTTTACCTTGAATTGGTCAAAATACGCGGATTTTCTGAGTTTTCGTGGAGGATTAGATCCAATAACAGGAGGTCTATGGCTGAGCGATATTGCGCATCATCATTTAGCTATTGCAATTCTTTTCTTGATCGCTGGTCATATGTATAGGACCAACTGGGCTATTGGTCACGGCCTTAAAGACATTTTAGAGGCTCATAAAGGTCCATTTACAGGTCAGGGTCATAAAGGCCTCTATGAAATCCTAACAACGTCATGGCATGCTCAATTATCTCTTAATCTGGCTATGTTAGGTTCTTCAACCATTGTTGTAGCTCACCATATGTATTCCATGCCGCCCTACCCATACCTAGCTATTGACTATGGTACACAACTTTCGTTGTTCACACATCACATGTGGATCGGCGGATTTCTCATAGTTGGCGCTGCTGCACATGCAGCCATTTTTATGGTAAGAGACTACGATCCAACTACTCGATACAACGATCTATTAGATCGTGTCCTTAGACACCGCGATGCAATCATATCGCACCTTAACTGGGCATGTATATTTCTCGGTTTTCACAGTTTTGGCTTGTATATTCATAATGATACCATGAGTGCTTTAGGACGTCCCCAAGATATGTTTTCAGATACCGCTATACAATTACAACCCATCTTTGCTCAATGGGTACAAAACACCCATGCTTTAGCACCTGGCGTAACAGCTCCCGGTGCAACAACAAGTACTAGCTTAACTTGGGGAGGTGGTGAATTAGTAGCAGTAGGCGGCAAAGTAGCTTTATTACCTATTCCATTAGGAACTGCAGATTTTTTGGTCCATCACATTCATGCATTTACGATACATGTAACTGTATTGATACTACTGAAGGGTGTTCTGTTTGCTCGCAGTTCCCGTTTGATACCTGATAAAGCAAATCTCGGTTTTCGTTTCCCTTGTGATGGACCGGGAAGAGGGGGGACATGCCAAGTATCCGCCTGGGATCATGTTTTCTTAGGTCTATTCTGGATGTACAATGCAATTTCGGTAGTCATTTTCCATTTCAGTTGGAAAATGCAGTCGGATGTTTGGGGTACCATAAGTGATCAAGGGGTAGTAACTCATATCACAGGAGGAAACTTTGCACAAAGTTCTATTACTATTAATGGGTGGCTCCGAGATTTCTTATGGGCACAGGCATCCCAGGTAATTCAGTCTTATGGTTCTTCATTATCTGCATATGGTCTTTTTTTCTTAGGTGCTCATTTTGTTTGGGCTTTTAGTTTAATGTTTCTATTCAGCGGCCGTGGTTATTGGCAAGAACTCATTGAATCCATCGTTTGGGCTCATAACAAATTAAAAGTTGCTCCTGCTACTCAGCCTAGAGCCTTGAGCATTGTACAAGGACGTGCTGTAGGAGTAACCCATTACCTTCTGGGTGGAATTGCCACAACATGGGCATTCTTCTTAGCAAGAATTATTGCAGTAGGATAATGGCTAGGAGGATTTGAAGGGCATTATGGCATTAAGATTTCCAAGGTTTAGCCAAGGTTTAGCGCAGGACCCCACTACTCGTCGTATTTGGTTTGGTATTGCTACCGCACATGACTTTGAGAGTCATGATGATATTACTGAGGAACGTCTTTATCAGAACATTTTTGCTTCTCACTTTGGTCAGTTAGCAATAATCTTTCTGTGGACGTCCGGAAATCTTTTTCATGTAGCTTGGCAAGGAAATTTTGAGTCGTGGATAAAGGACCCTTTACATGTAAGACCTATTGCTCATGCAATTTGGGACCCTCATTTTGGTCAACCAGCCGTAGAAGCCTTTACTCGGGGAGGGGCTATCGGCCCAGTGAATATCGCTTATTCCGGTGTTTATCAGTGGTGGTATACAATCGGATTACGCACCAATGAGGATCTTTATACCGGAGCTCTTTTTCTATTATTTCTTTCTGCTATATCCTTAATAGCGAGTTGGTTACACCTACAACCCAAATGGAAACCAAGCGTCTCATGGTTCAAAAATGCCGAATCTCGTCTCAATCATCATTTGTCAGGACTTTTCGGAGTAAGCTCCTTGGCTTGGGCAGGACATTTAGTTCATGTGGCTATTCCCGGATCTAGGGGAGAGTACGTCAGATGGAATAATTTCTTAGACGTATTGCCGTATCCCCAAGGATTGGGACCGCTTCTTACGGGCCAGTGGAATCTTTATGCCCAAAACCCTGATTCAAGTAGCCATTTATTTGGTACCTCCCAAGGGGCGGGAACAGCCATTCTAACCCTTCTCGGGGGATTCCATCCACAAACACAAAGCTTATGGCTGACCGATATGGCTCATCATCATTTAGCTATTGCATTTCTTTTTCTCGTTGCCGGTCATATGTATAGAACTAACTTCGGGATTGGGCACAGTATCAAAGATCTTTTAGAAGCACATACTCCTCCCGGGGGTCGATTAGGGCGTGGGCATAAGGGTCTTTATGACACAATCAATAATTCGATTCATTTTCAATTAGGCCTTGCCCTAGCCTCTTTAGGGGTTATTACTTCCTTAGTAGCTCAACACATGTACTCTTTACCTGCTTATGCATTCATAGCACAAGACTTTACTACTCAAGCTGCATTATATACTCATCACCAATACATCGCAGGATTCATCATGACAGGAGCTTTTGCTCATGGAGCTATATTCTTCATTAGAGATTACAATCCAGAGCAAAATGAGGATAATGTATTGGCAAGAATGTTAGACCATAAAGAAGCTATCATATCTCATTTAAGTTGGGCCAGCCTGTTTCTGGGGTTCCATACCTTGGGCCTTTATGTTCATAATGACGTCATGCTCGCTTTTGGTACTCCGGAAAAACAAATCTTGATCGAACCCATATTTGCCCAATGGATACAATCCGCTCATGGTAAGACTTCATATGGCTTCGATGTACTCTTATCTTCAACAACCGGCCCGGCATTCAATGCCGGCCGAAGCATATGGTTACCGGGTTGGCTGAATGCTATTAATGAGAATAATAATTCACTATTCTTAACAATAGGTCCGGGAGATTTCTTGGTTCATCATGCTATTGCTCTAGGTTTGCATACAACTACATTGATTTTAGTAAAAGGTGCTTTAGATGCACGCGGTTCCAAATTAATGCCAGATAAAAAGGATTTTGGTTATAGTTTTCCTTGCGACGGGCCAGGGCGTGGCGGTACTTGTGATATTTCCGCTTGGGACGCATTTTATTTGGCAGTTTTCTGGATGTTAAATACTATTGGATGGGTCACTTTTTATTGGCATTGGAAACACATCACATTATGGCAGGGTAACGTTTCACAATTTAATGAATCTTCCACTTATTTGATGGGATGGTTAAGAGATTATCTATGGTTAAACTCTTCACAACTTATCAATGGATATAACCCTTTTGGTATGAATAGTTTATCCGTATGGGCGTGGATGTTTTTATTTGGGCATCTTGTTTGGGCTACTGGATTTATGTTCTTAATTTCCTGGCGGGGATATTGGCAGGAATTGATTGAAACTTTAGCATGGGCTCATGAACGTACACCTCTGGCAAATTTAATTCGATGGAGAGATAAGCCGGTGGCTCTTTCCATTGTGCAAGCAAGATTGGTCGGATTAGCACACTTTTCTGTGGGTTATATATTCACTTATGCAGCTTTCTTGATTGCCTCTACATCAGGAAAATTCGGTTAATTTAGTTATTTCTTTTATGTACCGATGTACCGTATCAGCAACAATCTCATTTGTTTCGATGAAGAAGGGGATCCACCCTCTTATATTTTTACATCTAGGATCCGAACTGTAGCATTGATAATAATAGGAACTGAACATTATGGCAAGAAAAAGTTGGATTCAGAGGGAGAAGAAGAGGCATAAATTGGAACAGAAATATCATTTGATTCGTCGATCCTCAAAAAAACAAATAAGCAAGGTTTCGTCGTTGAGTGAAAAATGGGAAATTCATGGAAAATTGCAATCCCCACCACGGAATAGTGCACCTATACGTCTTCATCGGCGTTGTTTTTTGACCGGAAGACCCAGAGCTAACTATAGAGACTTTGGACTATCTGGGCACATACTTCGAGAAATGGTTCATGCGTGTTTGTTACCGGGCGCAACAAGATCTAGTTGGTAAGGATCAAAATATTATTTCCTGTTTGTGTAGATCTCTATGATCATAGATCATAGAGGGGGCCCCTTTACCATTTTGTAGAAATAGATTATTCTATTTGTATAAATATGGTAGAGGGGCATATCCAATCTTTCCTCATCCATGGGTTCCCAGTTCTTCAGCGCGGAGTAGAGCAGCTTGGTAGCTCGCAAGGCTCATAACCTTGAGGTCACGGGTTCAAATCCTGTCTCCGCAACATTTTTTTGTCTTTTTTTGACAAAAAGAAAACGAAAATAGAATCTATTTTTCTTTTTAGGTGGGATTCTGTTACCTAGTACTTAAATGACCCTTTTTGTTTTTGAATGGGGGCAAAGAAAGGGTAAGATAGAACTAGTATACTTACTATACTATAGTAGTTACTATAGTAAGACTATCATAATAAAATAAACTATACACCGAATCTTCGATCATAGTACTTTACTTCCCCACGGGCGGATAGCGGGAATCGAACCCGCATCTTCTCCTTGGCAAGGAGAAATTTTACCATTCGACCATATCCGCCCTTTCTTCGTTACTGATACGTACACATATGTCCACACATATATGACATATATGATATATCATATATGCGTCTGGATCATATTTGCGCAG
>JAOTRK010000097.1:0-35000 GCA_028566135.1 Iris sibirica | reverse complement strand
CCCTGAAAGAATCACTAAGGAAATACCGCATGACGAAGTTACTCCGCTATTTAGTCGTTGACTTTACGTTGGTTTCGGTTCGATCAACTATCCTTTTTGAAGCGGATAGTTCACAGTGCTCATTCTCAAAAAAAAACCGGCCAATCTCATAATGATGTTTCCACTCCATTTTCATTACGAAGATGTATCACGTCAGGATCCGTTGCTCAAACCGAATCACGCCAACGTTATGGAAGTTCCTGGATCGTGTGAAATAAGATTAGTACCAAAAGCAGCCTCTGATTTGAGAATCCAATTTTCCAAATTGGCTATGGAGATTCTGCGCGGTCAGAGATTCTTTAAGACAAAAAGGGGCCCTTATTTCCAAGCAGGAAAGTGGTTTCGATCCGGGTCCGAAAAAGACACAGGATATGTCAGTGACTTTGCACGAGAAAGCGCTCTCCGAGGGCATGGAATGTCTCATTTTTTGGTCAGAATCTCGACAGTAATGTCTATGTTAGATTCTCCGGTCGAAATACGGGAAAACTCCATTCAATTCTCGATGGAAACGGAGTTTTGCGAATTCTCCCCGGAACTGGAAGATCATTTTGAGATCTTCGAACATATTCGAGGGTTCAATGTGACTATTGTCACTTCGGCCAACACAAAAGATGAGACTTTACCACCGTGGAGCGGCTTTTTGCTAAAAGATGAGGGGGAAACTAAGTAAGATAGATGTCGGATAAGCGAAATATACGAGATCACAAACGTCGATTGCTCGCGGCTAAATATGAATTGAGACGAAAGCTTTATAAAGCCTTTAGTAAAGATCCCGATCTTCCGTCTGATATGCGGGACAAACATCGTTATAAGTTGTCCAAGTTGCCAAGAAATAGTTCCTTTGCACGAGTAAGAAACCGATGTATTTCCACGGGTCGCCCTCGTTCCGTAGTTGAGTTCTTTCGCATTTCTCGTATCGTTTTTCGCGGATTAGCATCTCGAGGTTCTTTGATGGGCATAAAGAAATCGTCTTGGTAGCAACCACCAAACCAATAGAACAAAGGTTAGCTCTGCAGCTGGTCCACAAGCAAGGGTTGTAGGTCCATTACCGTCCGGCTCCGGACCGAAAAGACCTAACGGAGTCATCCCAACTCTCGGATCGGAGATGCTAACGGGACGGGAATCGAAGTGGGGGACCTCTCTACCGCACCTGTCTCCCCAGACATAGACTACGTACAGGGTAGTACAGTGCTCTTGGAAAGATAGAAGATCACCGCGTGAACAACATCGAAAGTAACGAACGAGGGATCGACCACTATTATAAATTATGTAAGAGAACTCTTGTTCATGTTCACGCCGGAGTGCTGAGGCCATTGAAGTCAGAGTCTGGGTGTGAGCCCGCTTACTAATAGGGTTCCGAATGAAAAAGACAAAAAAGTGCTTCGTTTCGTTGGTAGAATCAACGCCAATATCATATTGACTCTCTCTCGTCCAATAAGAGTTTCCGAGAGTGACTTTCTGAAAATTCTCTCCTTTCCAAAGCTCCACAAGGCAGGCAAAAATAAAGAGTAATAGGACAACAAGCAATGTTGCTTTCATTTTCGTTCTTTCTTTGTTGAGATTGAAATCGACGTTCTTTTGAAAAGGGGTAGGTAGTTTGCACGCAGGCAAAACTGATTCATGAAAGGCGATGTAATCCCTTTTCTTTCATGGGTTTCTTAATGACTAGTCGTTCGTGCTAGCGCCCTTAAGAAACCGGCAGTTTTTTTTTTTCCGAATGAATTTCGAGAATAAACCAACCACCGTAGCCCAGGTGATTTACTGCCTCCCTCTCGCCAAAATGGGATGAATCTTCTCAATGATTATTCAGGGCGCAGCGAAGCCAATTTCCATCAAGGCAAGGGGGTAAATAAGGGGGAAGAGGAGTTGTCACGATAGAAAAGAGAAATGACTATAAGGAACCAACGATTCTCTCTTCTTAAACAACCTATATCCTCCACACTTAACCAGCATTTGATAGATTATCCAACCCCGAGCAATCTTAGTTATTGGTGGGGGTTCGGTCCGTTAGCTGGTATTTGTTTAGTCATTCAGATAGTGACTGGCGTTTTTTTAGCTATGCATCACACACCTCATGTGGATCTAGCTTTCAACAGCGTAGAACACGTTATGAGAGATGTTGAAGGGGGCTGGTTGCTCCGTTATATGCATGCTAATGGGGCAAGTATGTTTCTCATTGTGGTTCACCTTCATATTTTTCGTGGTCTATATCATGCGAGTTATAGCAGTCCTAGGGAATTAGTTTGGTGTCTCGGAGTTGTTATATTCCTATTAATGATTGTTACAGCTTTTATAGGATACGTACCACCTTGGGGTCAGATGAGCTTTTGGGGAGCTACAGTAATTACAAGCTTAGCTAGCGCCATACCTGTAGTAGGAGATACCATAGTGACTTGGCTTTGGGGTGGTTTCTCTGTGGACAATGCCACCTTAAATCGTTTTTTTAGTCTCCATCATTTACTCCCCCTTATTTTAGTAGGCGCCAGTCTTCTTCATCTGGCCGCATTGCATCAATATGGATCAAATAATCCATTGGGTGTACATTCAGAGATGGAAAAAATTGCTTCTTACCCTTATTTTTATGTAAAGGATCTAGTAGGTCGGGTAGCTTTTGCTATCTTTTTTTCCATTTGGATTTTTTATGCTCCTAATGTTTTGGGGCATCCCGACAATTATATACCTGCTAATCCGATGCCCACCCCGCCTCATATTGTGCCGGAATGGTATTTCCTACCGATCCATGCCATTCTTCGCAGTATACCTGACAAATCGGGAGGTGTAGCCGCAATAGCACCAGTTTCTATATCTCTGTTGGCTTTACCCTTTTTTAAAAGTATGTATGTGCGTAGTTCAAGTTTTCGCCCGATTCACCAAGGAATATTTTGGTTGCTTTTGGCGGATCGCTTGTTACTAGGTTGGATCGGATGTCAACCTGTGGAGGCACCCTTTGTGACTATTGGACAAATTTCTTCTTTCTTTTTCTTCTTGTTCTTTGCCATAACGCCCATTCCGGGACGGGTTGGAAGAGGAATTCCTAATTCTTACACAGATGAGACTGATCACACCTGATCAGTGAAAAATTCTGACACCAATCATTTTTTCATTTACGAGTGAGTATTACACCATGAATTTACAAGCGGATGAGTTTCATTGACATTACCTTGTTGATATAGCTTAGATAGGGAAAAAGACTCTACTATGGGGTGGTAGGTCTGAACTTTCAAATCTGGAGAGCCTACCACGGAAGCCTACTAGGTAGTTTCGAATCTGCCTCTGCCAACTAACTAGTACACGGGGCATCAGGTCGTCTATCCATTTATATGAAAAACCTCGCTCGGACTAGTACTATGGCCAACACGTGCCTCCGTACATCAGCTGACATCACCATAACTGCCTCCACGCAGCCCCTCAAGGCAAGAGAACTCCTATTATGCCTACCAAGCCTCTAAATATACTAAAGCATAAAGTATAAACCAATTTCACTTGCCGAGTAGCACAGTGCTGAGTAGGGTGCCGAGCATCAAGTCACCAAAGAACCCTTCACAATTCAAGAGTGCGTCACTTGCGTCTTTTTTCCGCATCGAAAAGAAGATTATCGACTATACTTCTCACTCTACCGAAAAAGCGCCTGGAACGTCAAGGAATCTACGAGTAGTTTCAACCCTATAAACCTACAAGAACGGAAAGAAGAGAAGGCGAGCGACAGTGAGGTGACGGGAGGAAGACCTTATGAACCGATAGCCCTAGAGGAAGGAAAGCAAACTGACTACTGACGAGCGTCCCTAACTTGACTTGCCCGAAAGTAGAGCGATTTCCTGACCGAAAAAAAACTCCATGGACTTTCACAGAACAGAAGGAGTTTTCACGGCAGGCGAATACTGACATTTTTTCGGTGCAATAAGCGCTGCACACATAGGAGCGGAGACAGGAGAAAGATAAAGATCAACTCTACCCTGCCGGATGCGGAAACGCTTAGTGAACTCGCCCACTATCACTAACTAAAGACAGCACGGGTTTGTACTTTTTTCTATCTTATAGCATGCATAGATTTTGTTTCGGCTCTCTTTCGTCCAATTCGGACTTCCTAAATGTCTTTGTCCTAAGAGTTGCGATATCCTATATTGTATAAGTATCCCTAGCTTGAACTTCGATCCGTTACAAATCCAGCCCCATAACAGAATAAGGCTATATCCTTTTCTATTATGCTAGGGGCAGTCTTGCTAAGTCTAGCACTCTCAGAAAATCTGGCTTGTTAGTTAGTTAGACTGAGGGCAAGTTCCACTGCCTAATTGTTATCTTTTACTTACGACTGCGACTTGGTATTTCCATTGGTGTGATTTAGTCGAGCTTGTATTTGTAATTGAAGCAGGGCCTCCACCAAAAGGCTCTGACTGAAACTGCTACTTATCATCCTAGCCTAGCTTGACTCTATGATGATCTTTCTAGCAAGATCAGATGAAGAGCGTATTCCCCCCGAGGGAAACTGAGCCTAAAAGAGCTTTCTTTCTCTTATGGATAATATTAAGCAACTGAAGACCTAAGAGCGGATGCCGAATCCTTTCGCTCCCAGCGGAGCAATCAATTCAAGAGATTGACTTCCTTTAGAGCAGGCGCGTAGCGTTCAGTCCTTACTTTCTTTGCTCCATACGAAAGGAAATTGTCTCAGCTTCCTAGCTCTTGGAAGCGACTCCTTGCTTTCTTCTTCACAGCTAAGAGTGAAAAGTCAAAAAGACGATTCTGTGCATCTTCGATGAGTCAGACTAGGCTATGATTCCCAGATAGGAAGAAAGAGCATTCGCCACTTCAAACTAGTCACTATAACTCCCTCCTTATTTAGATTAGATCTTCGTGACCCCGGGGGCGAATAGACTCCCAAGCACTCCTGATCGAGAAGGCTCCCGAGGGGGATTCCGTCCATAAGACTCTATCCCCTTCCTCCCTTATTTTGTCGCTAACAAGGTTTCTAAGGCTTAACAACTTTCCCCAAGCCCATGAGCAATCACCTGGTCTCCTCAGCTCCCAAAAGCTTCTCTGTTTAATCAAGTTGGTTCTCACCCAACCAAATAGATTGGTCCTTATCAGAACAGATGTGCCAGTTAGATGATAATAATTACCAGGGTCTGCCAGCGGTATTTGATTGAAATAGTGCGGTACCGGTACGAATGACTTTCTTGAATTATATTATATAGCCCCTACCATTATCAAAAACAAAATGAAAGCGGACTTTCGGTCCGAATTCTTCCCGTTCTTCCCCAACAGATACTCCCGCCGGTGATTATGCCAATCATTTGCATATGTTGGTATAGTCCAATACATAATCATTGGGTCCACTATAACTATAAGTAAAAGAAGGTTAGATTGCCTTACCACCAGTAGTTGAAAGACAGCGTTTCAGGTCCATAGTTGTATTCAGTAAGTTGGGTAGCTCAATTCCAATCTTTCAGCCTAGGACTTATTCTTACTGGAAAAGCGATGCCTGGAGTCGTGCTAGCTGGAGACTGAGACTGAGCTTGAGCTTGAGACTTCACTTGCGTCTGAACTTGAGCTAGAAGCCGAACCGCTTACCTTCTTTTTTCCCGGTTTCTAACCGCAAGAGGAAAGGAAGAGGTTTAGGGAGAGGAAAGGGGACCGAGAAGGAGGGATCGGACATTCAGTTCAAGGTGGAGAACCTATAGTTACGTTCAACACAGCAAACTACTTGTGGGGTTACCTTTCTGTCATTAAAACAGATTCAGATACGATTGGAGTCACTTGAAAGGGGCATCTCTATTGGATCCCCGGGTTGGCACTAAAGAAGGAGGGTTCCACTTAAGTTTCATTCCGTTTCGTCAGGGGCTCCCCAAACTCTTTCTATTGCGGGCTTGAGCATATACTTCTTTGTCCGTAATCACTGGCTTTCAAGGTGTAGCCCGAAGGCGAACCACGTAGCGGTGACCGTGAGGCGACCGAAGGGAGGGCGAACGAAGTGAGGGAGCGAAGGGTCGTTAGGGAGTAGAAGGAAGGAAGCCAATCATCCTCCTTCTTGTCATCTGAGGGAGCCGAAAATAATATATAGTTTACCTCATCGAATCGGCTTTGAAAGCGCATTTTGTACGCATCCCCGTCGGCTAGCCACTCAACGGGGCCACTGCTTTTCCGGACGGCAAGTTGTATCACTTGAACTGCGGGTGTCTAGCTTTTCTTTTCTAGCAGCTGTGTCACTTTTCTAAGGAAATTTGGAAGCTAGGTCGGGTAAGGCGCTTGATGAGAGACCAAGTAAAGCAGTAAGAAAACTTCTCTTTGCGGTAGGGATAGTCAGTAAGCGAGGCAGGTAAACGGTTCCAAGAGGGGCGGGGCTACGCAAGCTTTTTAGTCCAGGAGTAAGCAAAAGACTCGTTTATAAGAAGCTGATAACTCAAGCGTTACCAAAGGAAAGGTCAGCGGTTACAGGTACTCGAGGGTTTGGAAGAGAGAAGGTTGAAAAAAATGCAAGTAGATAAGATAATGTTTCAGTTACGGTACTGATGGGCCGGTCGTATACAAACCTTTCTTTGCGGTTAGCTCGTGAGGTGGCGTAGGTCAACATTTCTCCATCTACTTTACTACATCATCCAGGTACTTTTGCTCGCTTATAATGCTGTGCACTGATTAGCTTCCATATCCTTGAACTGATCATGATCTGACTCTCACTTGCAGATGTGGCTATACGAGTACTTGGATATCGGTCGTCCACGTTTACCAGAGAATGTCCCTAGGGGCTTCCTTCCCTAGAGGGATGAGGTGGTCGTACCGCTTCTGGGACCACGATATGCACCACCAGGGGCTGTTTTTCAGACAGGAGTTTGATACCTCGTATGTTCTTCTGCGAGATTTCCTTCTTCGTTTGCGTGGATGACCGATTGATGCTATGTGGATGTAGCTGGAGGCCCTTTGAAGATAGGCTTGACGCTGCTAGGCCAGCTGTAGAGCTATATCTGATCCTTCCTTCTATTAGCTCCCTTCGGTCGCCTCCCCTCCCTAACGGTCGCCTTCGCTCCCGGCACGGTCGCCTCCGGTCGCCTTGAGTGGCTGAAAAGAGTGGTCTTTCAGTCTACGTACATTAGTCTGACTTGCCCTAGAAGCTACTAGATCTCGAGACTTAACTAGCTGAATTTCTTTCATCCCTGACACGCCTTAGAGAGTGAACTCCGGCTTTCAGTCGTGCTTTGACTTTCCCACACCCGCCAAAATTTGAGAAAGCTTAATACGCCACTACATCACATTCGCAACTGCCCTCGGGGCGAGGCATTTGTTGCTTAACTCTGCTCGGAGAGCTTAACTTAAAGCCGACACAGGCCTTATAGATCTCGAAACTACCCGATTTCACGAGTGATATGGTTTATGAGTTCTCTTCTCTTTATTTGACGTTCGCATCTGCTACTTTCCCTATTGGAACTTCACTTGCTACTTATCGAACTTTTACTGATCTATTAGCACATCCGGCCACTGGCCATGATAAAGCTGATACTCCGTTCGTGAGGGCATTTAATCGACTGAAAGGCGAGGCGAGCGACAGTGAGGGAGTGACACATTATTTATTTATCTTTATAAGAGAAATAGAAAACGAAACTTCGAACTGAGCTCACACGCGTACTAGAGCACATACTTCCCCCGGGACGGACTAAAGTCAACTGCCACTTGCCTTGAGAGGAGCTCTATCAAACCTTCTCCTTGGACTTCTTCGTTGATCACATACTTCCCACTTGCGATATCAATAGTCAACCTGACACTTTTCTGCCACTACACTACTTGCTCTCGAAACTGCCTTAGCTTCAAACTCATAGGCTAGCTCAAAACGTCGAGGTGATAGCTTGAGGCTTAGCCCTCCTAATCTGACTGAGTTGTATGTAGGATAAGCGGGAAGGCTCAATAGAACGGGATCCTCACGTCCACAATGGAGCTTCGCCTTGACTACATTTATAGGGTGCTTCACTCACGCGGCTTTGCTAGATGGATGCAGAATAGTTGGATGGAGTCTCGCTCAGTCAATTAGTCTAGCCTCCCTTCCGAGTCAGATTTTTTCCGGAATTGTTTCTTGTCAAGTGAAAATGGAGATTCAAAAATGGTTGGAACCATTTGAACACGACGTTTTTTTGGGGGTCGGCATCCATTATGTGCAAATTGGGTCACATCGTGGATGTACATAATTGGAGATTTGACTCCTACTTCTTCACCTTGAAAACCTTCTTTCCAGCTCAAGATCACTTTCTTCTTTTTCCTGAAATAAGTAGATCCTTTCACTTTCATGACAACTGACTTCAAACCAATCTTTCTGGCGGATCGCCCGACATGTTCCGCTGTTGCTGCAGCAGCATGCCGAGAAAGACGAGACCGCCCCTTTCTTTCCCCCAAACAACCTGCGGAGGCCCCAGTCTTCTTATTCCCCCGAGCATCTGTCACGGTAACAAAGGTCTGATGTTTTTTTGTGAAAAGTAAGACATGGACAAAATCTCTGTTCTTTTTCTGTGAACATTGATCTTCCTCCGAGATGCTCTGTACGAAGTTCATGGACTTGAAACTGCCTGCACCCGCAAGCCCAAGCCTATCCGTTTTGGCCGTTGTTTTTTCCTTCCGCATCCTATGTTCAAAGTGTTGAGAATTTGCTCTTCGTAGCGCTCTCACTCATCGGTCGCTTCTGACATTCATTCCATTTTGCTTTTCTTCGTTCCTTGACTGAGCGTAGCGGGCTCCGCGCCTCGGCTTGAAAGCACATCCTCTTTCTTCTTCTCTTGGCGGTGAGATTCGATGATATGGCTTCTTTGTTCTGTTTGAAAGTCACTGCTGGTTCGAAAATGCTTTCATAAGCAAAAGTCTGACTCTTGTTGGCCGAGTCATTTGGTCTAGTCTAGCCCAACCATTTTGGTTTCTTTTAGAAAAAAGTAGTAGCCACTATCCTCGTCTATTTTCGCCAGGGACATCGAGTCATCACGTTTCTCTCTTTTCGCTGGCTGCTCGACAACTATGGCTTGTAGATTCGCACAGAACAGAAGAAGAAGTTCACTCTGTCTTTCGAGCCTCTGTTTAGCTTCAAAAGAAGGCGCTAGTACAACGTTTGGCGCGTCCCACCCCAACTAACTAGTGCTTGACTCTCTCCCGCGCCCTATCCAATGAATAAGGAGAAGGCCGGCCTATCGATGACCGAGCCAGTCTGAAACTACTCCTGACCTCACACAACGAGCGAAGTCGAGATGTTGATGAGAAAGGGGCGAGTATCAAGGCGACCGGAGGGAGCTTTGAACGCAACTATGGATCCTTACGAATACTAGAGTGGTTTTTTTTTGGGTATAGCAGGACTTGAACCTGCGACCATTAGGTTAAAAGCCCAATGCTCTACCAACTGAGCTATACACCCGATTGATTTGACAACGGTGCGGAAAAGAAAAGAGGGCTTAACAGCCCCTTTTCTTCTTCTCATATCACAAGGGCGCGGCTCTGTATGAGGCTCGTACTGCGGAGCAGGATGGGAGTCCTTTCCACTCATTGAAGATTCTATCTATAAAAGAAGGTCAACGGGGGAGACTACAGTAGCTTTCACTGAGACTATCTACGAAAAAGGTAAGGTCGTCTTTCTTTCCGGCGGGTTCGACCGAAAGGAGCTGTGTTCTATGGTTTGACGTTGTTCCGGTCGAGCACTCTCTTTTCTTTGTACCGTCTGACCAACCCGCGAAGGGTTGTGAGGCGAGCGAAGTGAGTCAATTTGTAAGTCTTAGCTTGAAACGGCTTCTCTTCTGAAAGTATATCCTCAAGGCTAGTTCGTAAGCAGTATTCTAGTCTACATTAGGGAAGTTGTCAAGCTAGTGATGTTAGCTTGATTTCCTTCGAAGCCGAGATAGAAAAAAGAGATAGTCAGTGCTTTGGCTACTAGAGATGGAACCGGATAGCTCTTTCATCCATGACCCGAGAGTCCCTCTAATATGTCGGCCTACTTTCTTTGGCAGGTTCACAGTGGAAAGTGGATCAGGCAGATCAAGCTTCAAAACATAGAGAAATTAGAGAAAGAGGGAGATAGCCCATTCCCCTACATCAAAGAGGTATGGTCCATACCCCTACAAGCTATATTACATGATACAACATAACAAAATGAAAGACAGAAAAAAGCGAAGTGCCTCTTCGGGTCCAGAGACCCTGAATATCCTCATGAAGAACTTGCTGAGCTTGAGTTGGTAGCTGATTAGGGTGGTAAAGATGACATGCTCCTGGATGGAGTGGGCAAAAGATGCTAGGGACAAGCCGATTGCCTTCTCTGAGAGTATGCATAACTGAAACCGAAGGTGGAACTCTGGGCAATAAAATGATGATGAGGTAAGCTATCTTCCAAGGAGGCTTGAGGTTGCTTGAGATGATATCTTTGAGGATGAGGGAATCAGTCTCAATTTGATTGAGAGAGAGGTGGTGCACTTGGCTTAATGTGAGGCCATACAAAGAGCCTTTGTTTCTGCTTCTGTTCCTGGCTCAAAGTTGATGCTGAAACCTATGATTCTGATCAATAATATCTGTCTTTAAGAACTGAGACTTAATGAGAAAAAGAAAGCTTTCATCATTAATGTCACGCCGCTGTTGAACCATTAGTAGTGTGTGATCTATTGTATCGAAGCAAGAGACGAAATCGGCTTTGATGATCGCCTGTAACGGCCCCCAGGCCTTTGCATTCGCAAGAGTGGACCCCTCACTTTCTATATGCAATCAATATAGACCAATCCATCCCGACATCGGTGCACGCTGTGGACATTGTTAGCGCACTGATGCCTCCTGCAAGCTTCATGCCTTCTCAAGGAGCGGGTTCGGTCCCCAGAGATTGGTGTGTGTTAAGCATGTTGGTTGTGAATTAGGTTTTTGGTGTCCTCAATTCGCTGGGCACATCGTGGCCCTGCCAGCCGGCTTGCAAATCAACTGACCCGCCTTCCTGTGTCAACAGGGGACCAGACCTGTTCTCGCAACGAGACGAGCGACCGCTTTTATTTTTCAAAACCTCTCGCTCTCTTTCAGAGCCTTTTGGTCGCTACGCGCCTTTCCACTCCCAGCTTTGATCCTTAAGCAAATTGACAAAATATGCCGCAACTTTTGATGGTCAGGGAACAACTCCAAAAAGGCTGGGTGCTAGGTCTCCTGGAGCTCAGTTTGTCAACCAAGAGAGCGTGATAACGCTACGCGCCTGGGTCTTTGGTCAGCCCGTAATACAGCCGAAGCATCAATCCTTCGGCTTGGTTGGAAGCTCCTCACTAGTACAACTTCTCTCTGGGCTACATGGGCAAGGGACACCTATCTTCAGACCCGTTCATTCTGGAGCCTTAAAACTTCCTCTTGCTCCATTGTTTGGAGAAAGCTCCTTCACAGTAGACCAAAACTAAGGCATCGCTTACAGCGCCTTGCTCATGGGTAATGGCCTCAAAACCTCTTTCTTCTTTGACCCATGGCTACGAGATGATGACTTAATGCACCAGTGGGGGAGTAGAATTCGATTCGAATTAGCGCTTGACCCGGAGATCAAAGTCAGTAATTTCATCATTGAAGGAGAATGGAATCTACCACAACCAACCTCTGTTGCACAGCTAGAAGTCTGGCCTGTTATCCTCCAAACCAACATTTCAGGAGGGGATGATAAGTGGCAATGGAAGGAAAGTGCAAGGGTATGTTTTCTCTATCTTCAGCTCGGCACTCCTTACTCAATCCTGGTAACAAATTACCCTGGAGTAAGGTTATTTGGCATTCAAAGAAGGTACCAAAGCACTCAACGTGCTTGTGGTTGGCAGCGCTACAAACCAACTGTAGACAACTTACAAAAAAAAGGTTTCCAGATGGTTAATCGTTGTGTTCTATGCAAGTCTCAGGAGGAGAACCATAACCACTTGTATTTTGAATGCTCGTATGCTAGATGGATTCAGCACCATATCAGAATTGTATGCAATATAACCTGTAGCACGACTCTACACCAATGGCTGGATCACCTCCTCCCTACGGCCAATAGCAAAAGCCTTGCAGCCGCGGTTAAACTCATTTCGCTGGGTCTGCTCACCTGGGGACTTTGGAATGAAAGAAATGCCAGAATATTTGAAGACAAGGAGCGGAGCAAGGAGACGCTTCTGCGCTATCTAAAACTTGAACTCCGTGCTATCATCCAAGCAAAATGCCCCAGGAATGAGAAGGCATGGATTCAACTTACACTGGCTCTGCAAAGACCCATCGGACTTAGTCCACCCCCTGTTCGCTGCGTAGCTACTTTGCCACGCCAGTTCGCCTGATATACTCAGTATACCTAGTAAAGTCACCTCGTCATACCCTTCGCCTATATTATCACCCACTTCGTTCCATTCGCCGCTATCGCGGCTCACCTATAAATACCCTTCGGACCCTTCCTTCGTCGTGGGACTCACCTCCTTACGGGCTCTTCTATGCCTCTCTATTCTCTATTCCTTGTGTGGGCCTTCTAGCAGCCCGTATCCCTGATCGTGTTAACAGCTAAATTAAAGGACTAGCCCATAATCCTAATCTACGGCCCGTACCTTTACTAAAGGACCAATAGCTAGCGGATATTTGATTATCATCCTAAGTTCTAGTTTCAGTATTCCTCCTCTTTCTTATTAGAAATAGTATCAATCGATAACTCTCGGGTGAGAGATCACCCAAGTCCGCTAATAGATTAGAGTTAGACTCTTAGTCAACTAGTTTGATTAGACTTCCATGCAAAAGCGTTTGACGGCATGTTCCCGCGGTGCGTAAGCGGCAAAGATAGGCAATCGTGGCTCCTTTCTTTCTGTATGCTTTCTACCCCTACAGCTCACCCTCTTCGCCTTACTGAACTCAACGTTCTCTTCGCCTTACGGTACTATTTTAGTTCCCCTTCGTCGCGTAGCGGCGAACTGTATGCAGGGATAGTTGCAGAACCAATGGGGGACGATGGGTCCGGAGGAGCTGAGATGATCGAACAAGTTCACGATTGAAATCGACATCTATTAGTGATAAAGGCTAAATGAACTTTAGCTGCTATATGAGATGAAAAGTAGCTACGCAGCGAACAGGACGAAGTACATATAGACCATATCTTCGCCGAAGCCTTCCGCTGGAGTTGCTATAGATTATAGTTCAGCATAGTGAAGCTGCCACTAGTCCTCACTATCCCTGTAGCAACGGGATGCTTCTCTCATCAGCTACCTCACCTACTTCGTCCCCTCACGTACTGTTCGCCTATCGGATAACCTTGTTCGCCTTCCATTCCAACATTAAAGACAGTTGCATAGATTCCTTTGCATAGATTCCTTCTTCGCCTTACGGGCTATAAGCTCCTTTCTCCGCTTTGATTGAATTACTGGAAGTTGATGACAAGTCAACATTTGCCTCGAACCTCTTCAGCCCTTTTGTTGACATAAAAGGCTTCGCAAGCCCACTGAGATGTTGTGGGCTTACAGCCCCTTCTTCTTGTAATTGGGCCAATTCTTTCTGAGCAAGATCATAGCATAGTGCCTTCATTCCCTGGGGATTGCTGTCTTCATTTTTATTTTTGATAAATAACTGAGGCATTGTGCAATAATGGATTAGGGAATTTTTGCAGGAATTCTGAATAGCTTTTTGCACAGTTCTGTTGGACGAGTTGTTGCTTGATGCTCCTGAAAGCCGTTTCCTTTTCCTATTTCAGCCTGGAATAAACTAGGAATAGAGGTCCATTCTTGCATGTGAGGAGAAAGAGGTAATTGGAGATACTTTGTGAAAGACAAAACGTTTCACTTTCTTTTATGATCAAGTTAGTGTGTTTTTTCTACGCACACTAGTGAAGCGCGCTGACGTAAAACACACGAACTGAACTAGCAAGATTTAGGGTTTGGTATTTCAGACGGCGCAGACTCAAGGAAGAAGGAAGCTTCAGAGCTGGAAAGGCTTAATAAGCACATCTCCAGTAGTACACTTAGCTTACACCTTCTTTCAACTTTCACATGAATTTGAAGCACATTTTTACGAAAAAGTCTTTATTAATTATTATATTAGCATAGCATTAAGTAGTAAACTAAACATTTTACACTAGGGGTTTTACCATACATGCAAACACAACAAAGAAAACCAAACAAAGAAAAAGAAGACCATACATTAAAACACACTACTTATTTAAATCTTCTAGAAAGAGTCGACGGACTCTTCTAGTCTCCCCGGGGACCGTGGGTGACAGCCTGCACTATGAGTGCTTGCTGCTCCGCCCGAAGCGCTTGCAGCCTCCCCTCCAAGTCCTCCACACGTTCTCTCGCAGCGCGAATGCGCGCTTCTTTCCGAGCGGGATCCATTGTTCTAACACTCCTCAAAAGGAAGTTTAGCACCCTACGGGGCTCTTGAATTTCATTATTTAGCTGCCCCATTTCGGCAGCAATTGCAGAAAGCCTGTTTGCAGCATCCATAGCCATACGTTGCTAGTACTCAATTTCTTTGATTTTCATTTGATGAAGTGAAGACACTTATCGAGCCTCCATTTATAGAGTGGTAGAGTAATCTCGCCATGCAGTACGAATTTCATGGCTGGCACAATTCTGACTACTATAACCACGCTGCCTGTATGAACAAACAAACTTTGCAGAACCGTTTCACCTAATCGATCGTGGTGAAGTCAGCAATGGATTCGGCGGATCATCCACGTCACGAATGGGATGGCAGGCACAATTCTGACTAGTTTTCCGCACTACTTTTCTGCAGTTGAAGACTATCATGCCTGTTTAATGAAAAACTGGCTGGCTCTGGCTACCTTTCGGAGCAAACAAAAGATCCCCAAATCACACTGCCTGTATGAACAAACAAACTTTGTACAACCAGCTTACGTGGAGAAGATTCTATATTCTATGCCATTAGACTCGTGACATCCATGTACTGAGTCGTCAAATGAGCCACGTTAAGAAAGCCCAAGCTTATACGCATTGGCCCCCGGGGTGCCCATCTTCAAGAAGGCCCGAATGAAAGACCCAAGCCTACATGAACCATCATCAAAGCAAGCCCAAGCCCATGCAAGAAGGACCATGGAAGCCCTTTCCTGCTCTGTTCTCTTCTAAGTAGGAATTCTCATCGCGCTATACTCCTAGTGGTGCAGTCATTCATCACGTCGTAGTGAAGTCAGTTTGGAAATGCTCTAACGTTCTCCACTTCCTGAAATGGTTCCCTAGATCTAACCGGAAGAAATAACCAAAGAAAAAGGCTCTACTGCTAACCGTGATTCTCGCCCGACCCTGGGCGGTGAGTGGGGTAGGCGAAACGTTCTGCGGTAGCAGCCTGCCTGGCATTCAATTAATAAGTAATAAGAAACTTTGCTTTGCCAAGAGGTCTCAATCTAAGACAAGGACGATGGGGAAGGTAGATAAGCGAGCGAGTGGGTCAAGATGCAGTAGGACTTCACTGGCAAAGAGTGAGTTTCCGGAGTAGGGGAATTAGTTTCCAAAAAATATGAAGGATCATTTTCTCTATCGATATCGAAGATATTGGTTAATACGACATGGAGGCATTGTAAATAGATCTCTGGAGTTTGGAATGGTAATGGGACGAAGCTTATTCTTTCCTGGTTTTGGAATCCACCAGGTACGAAACATAGGGAAGAAAGAACAAGATTTCATACTATGAACAATGTCTTTGTATTCCGCTCTCATTCTAGTTACTAATTCTTCATTAGTCTTATTATCATCCAGTGCCCGTGTATAAACTTCCTCTAAAGATATGAAGAAGCTATCCAAACATTTAGAAACTGGAAAAAGTGGTAGAAGAGAATTTGTTAGTTCTGTTTCCCTGCATATGTATAATCAAAGTTCCTTTAGCCTCCCTCCTCCCTTCGGTCGCCTTCTCACTACTCCCTAACGACCCTTCGCTCCCGTCACCTTTAGTGGGTTCGCTCGCCTTCAGTTTAGCAAGAAAGACGATCCCGACTTACTTAGCTTGAAGCATGGCTTGCCGTTTCGGGGCTCGATGCTACTCTTGGGAACATTGATACATCGACTTTCAAGCATCTCGTAGTTGAGCGGTACTGCCATCAACAGTTCCAACATGGACAAGGACTGCTGAACATGGATAGAACGAGAGTCGAACTCGCATGTCTCTCTTTTCCGGAAAGACCGAAAGAAACCTATCTTCCTTGACCATAAAGAACATCTTTTTACACCAATTACTGGAACATGGATCCCATCCCCTTCGACACACGATGCTGCCTTCCATTCTTTGTTCGTTCTTTTGGGATGTTATTTGATCAGGAATGGGACTGAGAGAGCTAGCCCTGATTCCGTCTTCATTGACCGAGTAGCTGGACAAAGAACAAAGGAACGAGACCTATCTCACTCATCCGGACTCGTTCGATTAATGGTGTTGCTGTCAGCCCTGTTCCTAGAGATCTGGGATGGAGGGACGCAAGAAAGGTAGGAATGGGATCGATGCAGTTGCCCAGGCATCCAATGCATTTAGTACAGCTGACTGAGCACCAACACAAGATTGATGCTTAAAAGAAAACATTCAACATTTCCGCACGCGATTCGCCGTTGAAGGCTCCTTGATTTGATACTAGCACTTGAGAGCGAAAGGAAGCCTCTTCTTTTGATGATGATCTAGCTATTTGGTTCGGCTACTACTCTTTCTTATGCTATTTCGGTCCCATTCCTCAAGACAGCGGAAGGTTTCCCTAATGACTGATCAACCCATGGAACTATGGTTTGCTTACTTCTGTATGTTCTTACCGAGAACCCTTCAGATAGGGTATCTCCATGTGTGACTATATTTGTTTATAATTTCATCATTGACCGGGTGAGGCATTCCATACATCTCTTTTATCTGGAGCAGATAGACCTAGAGCAAAGCCCTTCTTTCACTCACATCTGGTACCGTGGAGTAGTACCTATGGAAAGGATCAAGACCATAGGGGAAGGGGGAACAAGCTCTTCGGAACGGATACCCATCTCTTTGAATCAAACCTTTCCCAGGATAGAAGAAAGGAGTGAACAAAGCGAAGAGCAATGGGAGATCGGGTGAGTCCAGTTTAGGTTTCGGAAAGCGCAAGATCTCATTAGTCAGGGAATGCGTAAAGATCGAGTGGGTCGAGCGGAGATCCTTCTTGACTTTCAATAATTCCATAGAAGAGTCCAATTAGTCCACCAGTCTAAGTAGCAAACCTTGAAAGTCAGCCATGTCATGTTCTCGGGTACGTAAGTCGCTGTCTTGAAAGCCAGAACGTATTTCCTGCCTTTTCTCTGCTTGAAGAAGAATCAACAGAGGAGATTGGGGCAACGAAAGTCATTTGATCACGATCGATAGGCGGTTTCTCGGTCAATGAAAGAATGAAAGAAGATTGGCGCGGTACGACAAATCAATGAAATGCGGTTAATAACCTCTCTTCTAAGCCATGGAAAGTACAACTCCGTCGAACCTCTGCGAGGACGGGATTCCAGATTATTAGTTTAGTGGGAAGAATCCACTTGCTTACTCGGTTAGAGAAAGATCGAATAAATAAGAAACCAAAGCGCAAGTGAAAGGGAGTTTCTAAAGAGACAACCAATTCGTTCTCCTCGCTTGAGATGGGTCAGTCTTTCCCGCGTGGGATAAGGGTTATAAGTTGAAATAAGTCATTGAGCCAATGCTTATAATAAGTAGTCTTTTAGGCCCAGTTCAGTAGCGAATGCAAAGGAATTCTTTCCCAGCCACTCGACCAAAGAGGAAGTCAAGCGGACTACTAATAGAGGAAACGAAAGAAGACAACACTCGAGATGAAAGAAAAAGTATGCTCCCCAAACAAAGTATCTGCAAGTGAAAGGACGGCTGACCGGGCTAGAATTGATCGAGAGAGGGAAAGTAGCGGCTTATCTATAGTAGGGGAGTTTGGTTGCCGTGTGTCATTCCGAGACTGTTGGGCTATCACGAAAGCAAGTTGGAAGGGCAGCAGTTTACTCAGTTGATCGAGAGAAAGCACCCGCGGCATGGCGTGGTAGGAAACCAGAGGAAGAGGCTAAGGCGGCTAAAGCAAGGGAAGGCGCAAGCCATATAAGATAAGGCATGTCAATCGAACCAGTCCGGTTCTCGTCAGCTCAGAGCGGGAGGCGACCGAAGGCGAGCGACAGTGAGGCGAGCGCAGCGAGGTACTATTCTCGGTCATTTCCGCAAGCCTGCCTTTGCACTTCTTCCACTGATCCCACAAGCCACCCCTACGAATCTAAGCACTGAAGCAGGTAATCCAAGCGCTATACAAATCAAAGCTATCCAAGCGGATAGGCACCAGGAATAGGTTCTTCGATCAAACAGCCCCAGGAAAGGAAGAGAGAGTAAGAGCACAGCGTATCACACGTGTTGGAAGATACGGGAAGCAAGGGAAGGTTTGCTTTCTAATGGATTCGAAGTTCGGCTTCACTTCCTCTTGTTGAAGAAAGAAACCTGGTTGGTTCGTTTTGCTCAAATCAGCGAATTGCTATTGCTCTAAAGCATTTGTTTGTCGTCACCGAGAAGTCCTGAGAAAAGAAGTGGATTTGCTCACAGGCGAAGGATGAAATAGAACCCGACCGACGTTGCTAACAACCGGCCTACAGTGAGTACTCCCGATATTACATTACCTTCGCAGAATCTTTCCTTTGTCCTTCCCCTGAACTGGAGACGGAACTTTCTTATTCAACTATGGAGTTTCACCGCTGTAACCATCCGACTGTACGTGTGACTATGTATCCCCAACCTATTCATATCTCTCTTGTACTAATGCCGTGTTATGAGGTTGCCTCTCCCTCCCTTCTCTACCCACCTTCTCTGCTGGGAAATCCCTCTGTATTGGTCAAGAATCCCTAACTCGAGCTCTTCTTGAAGATCCTTCTTTGACTCAAGACTTGAGACTTCGTACCCTTTACTTGAGAGAGGAACGGTTGACGAGACGGATGATGCCGTTGGCGAGCTCGAAAGCAGATAGCCAGTTCTAAGCCGTGCCTTTGAATCAATATAACTAGAAAGCCGGATTGAATGGGATTCTCTGCTTCCGCCTAAGCCGTGCTTGCTAATCCTAGGAATTTCTCTGACCCATCTGTTCTACCCCCACTTCTTCTTCTGCCTACCTGGAGGATTAAGACTTCGGATGATGCCCAAGGCACTTTCCCACTGCTAGCTCGCCTTTTCCGCCTGAAACTAAGAAAGAGTCGTTCTAATCGGCTGAGATTGAGCCCATCTCCTTGAATCGATTTCCAACTCTTCTGAACCCTCTTCGCTTAGCTACTTACCGAGGGTATTCCCACAACAGCGGTTGCCGCTCTATCTATTAGAAGTTAATTCAAGGGCGAAAGCTAAGGAAGGCTGTTTCCAAGGGCGGCAGGCGGGATAAATAAGGTGTGTAAGGCAGGGCCAAAGAAGGTAGCATGGCTACTAGCGGCGAGACTACATGCTTCAATTTCATAAGTGGGCGAAGGAAGAATACCTGAGCTTCAAGCAAAGAAGGCGGGGAATTAGAACTCAGAATAAGCTCTTTTGACCAATTAGCACGTTTGGTGAAAGAGGATATCATAGAAAGCATTCACTTTTCTACGGTCACTGATCAAAAGCACATACATTCATTAAGGGATTTTACCAGCTCGAGGCCTATTGTCCACGAAGGCTGATCTCTTACCCGAAGCTCTCTGACCTGTCATTGACCGACCTCTCTTTCCGATCTGATCCTAACAGGCGAATCTCAAACTCACTTCGCTCGCCTCTCTCATCTCCAACTCGAGCTCCAAACCCAGCTCTGACCTCAGACCTGGAACATAGTAAGCTTTCCGTTCACTTCTCTGACTTCAATACCCGCCGCCGACCGCTCTGTGATCTCATTCAAGCTAACCCGGATCCTCTCCTTATCGACTCACCTCCCTCTGCTTGACTTGAGCTTTCCTCCCCCACTACCGTTCAAACTCTATTCCCGCCGTCACAGGGCAACCTTGCGGTCAATAAGCAACCGTCTTCTCTTTCAAAGCGGGTTAGGAACCACCTTTAGTGAAGGCTGAGTCAACAACTGATTTTCGTTCTCCTTTCCCTTAAGTGGTCTTCCCATGCATCTGGTAGAAATTCCCTCACTGCCTACCTGTAGTGATTAACCGCACCGATCTGTTCTTTCTCATTCCTACCGATGGGAAGTCCTCAAAGCGGCTAGCCTGAAGCACCTAGCTTTGTAACTGAGGAATGAAATTCTGTACCGCCCCGTGGGTTCGCTCGCCTTCGGTCGCCTCATAGACCAGATCTTAGCGACGAAGTCAGATATTGACCGCGTCTTGCCTCCTAGCTTACTTCCCTCTCAATCGGCTAGGCGCGTAGCGATCCGGTTTTCTTACCACCTGGCGCCTCCCTCTCAATCGGCGAGGCATCACAGCAACCTCTAGCTCGCCTGCCCATGCGCATCCCTCTTCAAATGATGGTTGGAAGCCGCCCCCACCGGGCTACATTAAGGTCAATGTTGATGGAGCAATTTCAGGTGCAAGAGCAGCAGCAGGCATAATCATCAGGGATCATACAGGTGCTCTTTTATCCTACGCGACGGTTTGCCAATTGATAGGCGCGTAGCGTCAAGCGAAAGCGAGTCATGAAGGTAGTTCGGCGAAAGAACGTTCGGATTGAGAACACAGGTTCGGTTAAGTTGGTTAAGAAAGACAAGAAGCTAGGCGACCGAAGGCGACCGAAGGCGACCGTTAGGGAGGTGAGGGAAGAAGGGAGGCGACCGAAGGCGCCCGGAGGAAGCTATTGATTCGGCGAATGAAAGAGCTAGTTCTGCAGCTAAGTCTACTCGCTTATCACCTGGTTGCTTTTTGTTTTTTATCTCCTGCCAGACACCTTCCCAGCGGGTCAAGGTGCTCCAAGGCTTCATGTACAGTTCGATTAGCTGGTGACTTTCTATACCTTGCCTACTCGCTTGGAGCCATCCCCTTTGTCTGCCATCCTCTCTCAGGCCCAAAAGAAAAAAGATCTATCCTTTATTTCATAACCAGAAATTCTTCGTGCTGATCCTATTCGCCTTTTGGTTAACCGGGTTTGGGTGCATCCAACATGCTTAAGTTTTAGACTTTGCAAACCTCGATAACCACCCGCCCCTCTTTGAATGAGGCACTCTTTAGAAAAGACTCCCACTCCTAAACACGGAATAATCAGACGAGTGAGGCTGGAAGCCCCAGTTACTGATCCCAACTTGACGATTCAGACCTGTTCCCTGCTCTACTTCTGCAAAAGATCCTGCGGAAAACCACTCCTTGCCTCTTTTGCCGTGCGTGAGCTGTGCCTGCTTTTCCCTCACAAAGAAAGAATTGTTGATTCATCGCCAGAGATGGCTTAGCACCAATACTACACCGTGCTTCCTCCCGCCGCTCGCAAGCTCGCTACAGCCGGTTTTTCTTTCTACCTGCTTTTTTGTATGAGCGTTCCGGCTGCCGCCTCCACTTGCCCGGACTCTCCGTTTAGATTAGAAAGAAATCCCTATATTTCCGATAGAAGCTTCTTCATATTTCTTTTATAATAAGAACTGTCTTTCGTTCAGCAGTAGCAAGTGTCTTTTCTTTCCTTCGCTGTCAACCGCACCACAATCCCATGTTCCGAAGTCAAAAGACAAATCCAAGTCGTAAGACCATAGAGCTGTCGTCGAACTGAGGTGAGTGGTCGTGGAGCTGATCCGTCTCCCTGGTAGAGCTAGCTTTAACTAGGGGCTGAGAAAGCATCTCCTCCCATCCAATACGGAGGGAATCCGTTATGACGCCTAATGGCTGACTCTCTAACTCATTGCATTAGTGGAATACCAAGATCCATCAACTAAAGCGAAAACTCATTTTCGATTCGAAAGCACACTTGACCTCAAGAATGCAGCCATAAACCTCGATTCAGCCCCTCTACCGTGAATAGGGTGAGGGAAGCGGCTCGGTAAGCCTCTCGCTATCAGTATCATCAAAGCTCCTGAACAGACTGGAGAGACGTCAGAAAGAATCTGACTTTCCCTTCTCGATCAATGCCCGAGCGAGTGAATCAGCAAACAAGGCTCGATCTTGTGTTTTGGTAACCAGTAGTCGGTACTCAAGTTCAAGCCTTTCTCGACTCACACATCCATGATTGGCAATGGCACATGGATTCTATTGAGAAGGGCTGAGATGCGGCGCCTTGAACTAGGTTCCTAATGTATCGATCAAACTCTTCTTTAGACCTGAGGGTGGGCATGAATGGAGCTTCTTGAATTGGTCTAGCCTGGGAATGGGAATTGGCAATGATAGGAGATCAAAAATGGGTATGGTATAGGGTAGGACCTGGTTGACTTGGCATAGGGAGGTTGTAGCTGCTTTGGTGAAGGTGGCTCGTCATGGGTTGAGCCGGGTAACTCGATGAAAGAAGGCGCGGCTTGCGCCCTACTCACTGAAGGCGATCCTTGCTCTAGAGGATGTTTTCTAGGAATCGGTTGGACATTGGAAAAAGCATATTGAGCATGGAATGTTCGCACATCAAACATTGGAGTTGGAAGGTGGGCAGTGGTACCGGGCAAGGTAGCCAGAGGTTCAATTACAATGCCTCCTGAAGAAGGCGGCGTCAAGAAGGTGGGCGAGGATATCCCTTCACTTGAATATGGCGGAAGTCAAAAGAAACCTCTACACTCATCACTGGGATGAAACCACAAGGTTACCCGAATCAACCGCATCTAAGGGCGGAAGTTCACTTCTCGAGGCTACCTCTTCACTTTGCTCCTCTAAGGGATACTGACCCTCATACTGGGTGGAGGTATTGGGCATATCTCTTTGACTCTTTGACCTGGTTATCACTGCTATTTCTCCCTCGTCCGAGGCCAAACAAACAACAAAAAGTGAAGACTTGAATGTTTTAAGGTTTATGAGTCAAATGTTCATCCTAAGATGCATGGGTAAGCTTCTATAGGTGAGGCTCCGCCGGGTTTCCTGAGTTCACTACAGAAATCTCAAAAAGGGTATCCCTTCGGTAAAGGGGGCCTTGTAGACAGGCTTCGGCAAGGGCTAACCCTGGTACCGGCCTTGAACTACGCCCAGGTGGTGCAATTTTAGAAAACCGAAAAAGATGCCGCGAGTGCTAAGGGGGCAAAGGTCTACTCTCAGGCTCTACGGAGTGAACCCGGGTGATGAAATCCCAGTCACTCAGATAACCGGGTCATGACCTCAATCTTACCCTGAGCCGCGCGCAATCAAGCAAAGCAATCCGAGCATTCAAACCACATAAACCAAGAATCACAAGTACAATCAATCACAAAACTACGCTACCCAACCAGCTGATAAAAGGTCTAATTCAGCAGGGCTACAGGCACGAAATGCCGATCAAACCCGTTAAAGGAAGCCTAATCAAAGCAGGCAAACAAGAAGATCTGACTGAGTTGATGATGGACCGGATCTCGAAGATCGTCTTATCCCTGCCAAAGTGACCTCCCAATCCTCCACCATGCAGCTCCGCTGTGTTGTTTTCCCTGAGTCTGCGAGAAAGATCTTTAGACAAAAGGTGGTGCTTTTTTCCATACCCTCGCCTGTTAAAGGAAGCAGGGGTACGCGGATTTGGGATGCTAACTAAGTAGATGCGGAAGCGAGGTGCGAAAGCAAGCGGGCTTGGATCGGGCTAACGGTTTATTTGCTCGTTAGGCTTTCCTGTTCGAGCAGGAATAGGAACAGTTAAGCCAGCATAGAGCAAAGCTCAACCAATGATTTGCTATAGTTCAAAGCCCTGTTCATAGAAGGTCCGGAGACATGAGAAGGTGGTTGACTTACTTGCTGCTTTTAAGAGCAAGGCGGTCTAGCTGCTGTTCCAAAGCTTTCATGCCACCTAAAGGGAGAACGAGATGCGAACAACGGGCAAAGGAGCAGATCGGGTTGTTTACTGACTTTTGTACTAGCGTGAGCGTACTTGTGTGTTAAAGGGGTACTTTATTTGGGCTGCTAAGTCGAGATAGAAGCTATAGGCGAAGGCTTTCTTTCAGAACCTTGCTCTTTCTTAAGTAAGGTGGAAGCTAGCTACTTGCTTGTTAAAGGTGCTGCGGCTATTCTACGATCTGGAGTTCTGCCCTATTGCCGATTGAGAGCCAGCCCAGAGTTCGGTTAAGAATGACGAGTTGCTTGTTCGGGTAGTTAACCGGTATAATCTAGTTCTCTCAAAAGAGTGAATCGAGTGATTCCGCGCAGGAAGCACTGGTCGAAGGGTTCCGTTTTTAAAGAGCAAATACCGATTTGAGTTGGAGCAATGAGTAAGTGAAGTTTGCTTTTCCCTTTGTTTAGACTGAAAAAGCACGTTTTATGTAAATAGAGATTTCGATCCGCCATTCCGATGAATAGGATAGCCTGGCTGACTTTCTCCCAGCTAGAGAAGGGAAGGGCTCTGAATCAGCTATATAGTTGGCTCGTCATCCATCAGCTTATTTACTAAATTAGTTAGATCTTTCCACTGCAAGATCAGAGAATCGGACAAGAGCTCGGACAACAACTCGTAAACTCAAACAACTCAATTAGTTACTTTCTTTCTTACCTGACTTGCTTACCTCCGGGTGGTACCTCCCTCCGGTCGGGTGCCAGGTTCCTTGTGAAAAGTCTTGATTCCTTTCGTTCTTCCCGTTACTGACAACGTCCAAGAACTATCTCTTTTCTTGATCACAGAGAAAGAGGGCGGACAACAACTCTAACAAGCTTTTCTTTAATCACAGACTTGTCCCTCTCAATCGGCGAGGCGCGTAGCGGTCGAAAGAACGAACCTTAACGGCCTTAGTCTCACAAATAGGGCGCAAGGTTTAGAAGCGGATTTCGATGGCTTAACGCTCGCTTGCAGCGCCTTCTCTGAATATGGGCTACTTGTTTATATCTGGAATGAGGCTCGAAGAGAAAGCGAGCTAGGCGAAAGAGAGCGCAGGTTCTCAATTCTGAGCTGCTTATCCTGTTCTGGTTAAGACATGGCACTCGGAGAACGGAATTCCGGTAGGTGGATGGTTCGTACTTCTCCCTTGCTAAATCTCTTTCTGAACAAATAGCTGATTCAGTAGGTCAGCCAGGTCTCGTCATTGGTATCGTCCCTGGCTTACTCTCGCCGCTTGGATGACATCTCCTCTAGTTTGAAAACAGCCTTATCTCGGCTCGGGAGCTAACGGTTTAAACTTTCTTCTCCGCTTTTTGCAAGAAAAATACAAGAAAGAGTTGCTTCTTCCAGTTCTCACTTAGGGAAGTTCGGATAGGAAACCACGCCTAGAGGCAGGCGCTCGCCTCACTAGCGTTCGCCTCACTCCGCTCGCCTTGTTCTTCTTCCGGTTCTCAAGCTAGGAATGAAGCCAGTGAGGCGCGTAGCGTCTTTACTTCTTTCTGACAAATCTCAATCAATCAGTAAATCGTTGAAGTTCGGATGCTCGATTCATGCTTTCCGAAGGAACGTCTAGGGTATCGATCCAACCCGGCTCTTGATAACCCATGTCCGGTTCAAGGTCTCCTCCCGAACGAACAGATAGAGTCGACCTTAGCGGCCTTTCAGCAAGATTTAGCAAGTGACTTCGGAAAAACAAGAAATGTGGTAGGCAGTTATGTTGAAGTGAAGAAATCCAGCATTGGTTGTTCGAGACTGATTCAACAGGGCTTTCAATCATCCTTCGGCCTCTAGATGCAGTACTTTCTCTCCTTGAACGAACGGGGGGAGTCGCTTTCTCTTTGAAAGAATATCTGCCTATTTTTCCTAGCTTTGGAGACTTTAAGTGATTGGCTGGTTCCCCTTCGGTTAAGGAAATAGCTAGGCGCGTAGCGAAAGCAGCAAGAGGAAGGCAAGTGAAAAAAGAATGAGCTTACCCGGTTGAATGGCAAGTGCAAGTAAGGCGACCGTTAGGGAGCTCAGTGGTTGATCTTCTAGCTTGCCATAGACAACCATTACCAACCTCGATGCATCGTAGATAGAGTAGAGTCAACTGACTTGAACCATGAAAGATGGACAAGCCGATTAGATAGACCTGATGTCAGCTAGGTCAGCTTGGATAAGGTTCGAGTTTCGCTGACGCCCTTCACTTTCTTCTATACAATGCTTCCTCCGGGCGCCTTCGGTCGCCTCACTGTCGCTCGCCTTATCGGGCACTTCAGTATCAGTAATAGGCTCACCTTCTTTTGGTCTCTGGTTCGAGGAGACAGAATGCTTTGATAAGGCGAGCGAAGTGAGTAACTGCCCTTAAGCCATTAGTAGCACCAATCAAAAGTAGCAGAGAGGAACGTTAAAGTCCGTCAGGTTATCATATAGGCCAAGGAAGGTAGGAAGCCGTTGATGAGAAGAAAGAATTCCGATAATCAACTTTCTTGCTATGCCATTTTAGGCTTTGCTCTAACCGAAGCTATTGATGCAAGTCGAACTTTGAATCTGAAAGTCAGCATCGAATCTCATCGGGCCTTCCTAAAAATAGGTGAATGGGAAAGGCGCTCTCCTTCTTCAGCTTGAGTTCGGATAGACTGGACTGATCCCATATAAGATGCCACCCTGAATTGCAATCAAAGTCGGAGACCTAGGTGGGAATAGTGAAAGAAAGAGAAGGCGAGCGACAGTGAGGCGACCGAAGGGAGCAGTGAGGCGACCGAAGGGAGCTAATAGAAGGAAGGAATCGGAAAAAGACAGGATGCTAACAACTGAAATCACGGGCATCGTACAAAGATCTGTTGTTGACGCCTCTGCTCAGCCTTCCCTTCTACCACACAAACTTATATGTCTTTTCTCTACTTTTTTCCGTCTAGCATTGTTGACCTGCATTTCCGTCTTTGTTCACTGTTCACTCCCCTGTTCCCGGCGAAGCGAGCTAAACAGATGGTTCACCCTTGTTGGCAGGCACTGCCTTGAGATGCCCTTGTAGATAACAGTGATAGCCATTGCCTTCTAATGATCTTGGTCAACAATTTCATTGCCTCTGCTTCCCGTCCTTCTTCAACACAGAGAAAGGTGACTTACCAGCGTTGCATCATTGGCTTGGTACCTGACCAACTAACTAAATGAGCCCTATGTATTCCCCCACAAAGCACCAATAAGTCAAAGGGGCGAATAACGAACATTTAAAGATCCTCTCTAGATTAGGCCCCTACCAAGCCCTTGAACTGGCGTCAATCAATTGGAGTTCCCCCGTCCCACTTTTGTTTCAGTCTAGTGTGGAGCGAACCAAACGGAAGGGATTTACCTAGCAATTTGATGATGATATCCCTTTTCCGCGTTTTCGGCTACGCCGCTGTTCAATTCTGACGGTTGCCATGGCTTAACGCTACGCGCCTTGGTTGGCATGATAGCTCAGTTACAGCTGAAGAAGCTATCACAGTTACTGCTGGAGAGGTCTGGTCGGGTCGGACCAAATGAATGGGAATAGCACTCACTCGTTGAAGTCCAGCCATAAACAGGGTTGTCCTCTCCCTTACTTAAGTCGTAGTCATATTTTCGTTCCCCAGAAGCAAGAATGAGTTGACCCGACGAGAGAAGAAAGAGTTTGGTAGCTCGAAGGAAGCAGAAGCAAAACCTTCTTTCTGTCCCAACCTCCATGGGTTGTTCCCTGTATTACATAGTCCATTGGATTGGGGCAATGGTACGCACCTATCTTTGGTGTCCCCTCTCTCACTTCCTCGTCAGATCCTGGTCCCAAAGGGCAATACATTGAGTCGGAAAGACAGGCTTTCGTAAGTTCCTTTCGGGCTATGATCTCATGAACCTGTGTCCTCGTCGAGAGAACACTTTTCAAGGGGTGATTTTCGATAAGCCTTTGTTTAAGCCTTATTTTGAGGTCCCCCGGGAAATGAGTTTGATTGCAAGGTCGTATAAAGAAAGGGTTAGCGGCTAGCCGGAACTCTTAAGTCAATCGGTAATCGTTTTAAGCATCTTCGTCTTTCTCACATCAATCAGTCTGAGACTTCCTTTGAAGAAGAATCAGATTCCATTCAGAGGTTGTGTTTCCCTACTTTTTGCTGTACTGGTCATAGTCTGCTTCCGCTTGCTTCTTCGCTTTATCCGGGATAGGGTCTTTAGTGGGCAATGGCTCCCATACCAGTGAAAGTTCCAACGCTTACTACCAGGCATGAGTCAATAGCTCAACGAAAGGGAAGAGCTACTTCGGTTCAGTCCTTTCTTCTTTCTAAGAGCTCCCTCTCCTGACAAGACCTCTAATTCCACATCTCTACCAACGCCCAAAGGTGAAGCGAGTGGCCTTGAGGCGCAAGGTTCTGTCGTACGTATCCAATCCTCTCGGTCATGAGAGCAGCTATCGTAGTCGTAGCTCTGCCCTGAAGAGCGGCTAGCAGCTATCGAAGCTATGAGTCCCGAAAGCGTGAAGTTCTCTATCGAGGTGAAAGGACCCGACTACTAATAATAAGTAGCGAGGGCACAAAACGACTCAACTACCAAGTGGCGAGGCCCTTATAATGTAGGCTTGACTCTGCTAAGTGAGTAGCTAGGCTTTAACCGCGGATAGAGCCCTTTCCGATCGTCCAAAGAAAGAATGATGATAGAAGTAGTTCGTTCGCACGAGGACACTAAAGAAAGCAGCTCTCACTCCAGAAGCTAGACTAGCTTAAGGATCGGTTACCCCTGTTTCTGTTTATTCAGGGGATGCGGAAGCGAATTCCCCCGATCAAGTGGATGAGGAAGATGCATAATACCTGCTACTCGACTATCTTTCCCACTTCCAGTATTTCCACCTGAGCACCCATCAGAAAGAATTCGATCAAATGTTGTCGATTCCTCAAGTCAAGGGGACATATAAAGTCAAGGCTCTAACAACCGAATTGGGATCGCTACGCCCCTTTTTGTTTTTTTGAGAAGGGAATTCTTTCAAAGAGCGCAAGCGGCGTTGAGATAGGATCGTAATAAAGGATAGGCTCTCCGCTGGGTAGGGATAGCTCGCTTAAGGAAGACTACCTTTGGAGCTAAATATTCCTTAATTCTGAGGGAAGTGATATTCAATTGACCATGGGGCTCTGCCCTTCCTTACCGAATTCATTCTATGCGAAAGAGTCTCGCGCCAGGAGCGCTGCTGTAACCAGTTCTGATCTCAAGCACCTAACCTTTCTTGTGAGGACTTATTCGCCATCGGCCGGTAATACCCAATTCGCGTAAAGGGAGGGCGCCTTACTAAATAGGGGCATAGGAATAGATCACACTTTTGATGTCCCCTTTCCTTTGACCGATCCAATAACCGCCGTATCGCTATCCCTATCCTTCCCAGCGCTCTAATAGCCGCCGTCCAACCCACCCTTTGTTGTTGGTGAGAGAGAGCCTACTAGACTAGACTGATCGCCCTTCTCTCGGCAGTGCCCGAACAACTATCTGACCCCCTAGCCCTACGTTGCCCGCTTGGAGCGGGGGGTTCCACCTGCCTCGAACGGAGCAGACTTGAGGTTCTTTGCCACATCGTTCATAAACATCAAAAGGTCGGGACATTCAATGGGATATTGAGAAAGGGGAGCAATGCCAGGCGCGTAGCGTTAAGCCCTGAGGTCTAGAGAGTGCTATCATTGACGAGACGGTTCTGATTGCTGAAACACGGAGGAGCGAAGCCAGCGAAGAAAACACCTTACACTAAATAAGCACTCGAGGCGCTCTCTTCGAGCCTTGGTCTTTCAATGGTTGAGATTAGTGGTGAAGTCAGGCTGGCGTTTTGTGAATTTCGCCTGTGAAAGAACCTCTTTGACTGATGAAGGTTGGGGAAAGGATCATAGCAAATGTGGTCTGGTCCTTTTTTCAAGAGCAATGGAAAAGAGCGGTCGAAGCGAGAACAGCGAACGAAGGAAAGGTGAGCAGCTATAGCTTCATTGTTCATCTTCCCCTCGCTACCGGATGAGTGAACTCTACCCGCCTATGCTGGATGGGAAGGGATCATTGTCTTTGGGATCCAATTCCGTAGGGCGCCTATTCTTCTTATTAATGCTAATAAGACAACTTATATACTCGCTACTCCTACTCCTCTCGTACTAGCTTCCGTCTCTTCATCTCTACTTCTGTCTCTTACCCATTCCCCTGACCTTCTCTTACTCTTCTTCTGGCTTATTAACTCGTCTTTCCGCTTTGTCACTCTCGTATTCTGAATAGGAATCGGCAAGCAGGCGAGCGGAGTGAGGTCGAAAAAGAAAACGGACCTCCTTACCTTATGAAGCCTTACTGTCCTTTACCTAACCTACTCGCTCGCCGAGCTTCTTTTTTCTTGGTTATTGGCTTTTTGACTCAAGACTCCCTACCGGGTCCTCACTGGCGTTCGCCTCACTCCGACTCACTTCGCTCGCCTGGCTTTTTCACTCGAGTTGTTTAATTGACATTACCTTGTTCGCTTGGCTTTAGCTCATTTTTTGTTGCCATTTCTTCACCCCTCGAAGTAGGAATCAGAATGGCAATGAGAAATTTGAGCAATAGTAGTCTCGTAGGTGCAGGTGCTGGTGAAAGAATAGCTTCTGGGGCTGGAGTCAAAGGAGCTTGAATAGACATCGAAATCATAATAGAAACCAGGCCTGCGAGCAGCGAGTGCCCTTTGGTTGTTGCGAGCCTGTCAAACCATAGCTCACTTCGCTCGCCTTTCTTTTTTGAATTAGAAAGAACGGGACGGGGGGATGAAAGACAAAGAAAGGGATCAGGTTATGATCGGAGAAAAGGAAGGGGCGTGGTTGATGTGTCACTGGGTCGGTGGGGAACCCGTAGGAAGGGGGGACGACCCGCCGAATTCACATCAGAGATCGCCAACATGAACACAAACGAAATCGTCGAATTTCGTATAGAAACAAAACGAACCACTTCTATTCTCGGAGCCCACGGAGCGGTATATGAAGAATTGCTTTTTGGTCCCTTTCGTCCAGTGGTTAGGACATCGTCTTTTCATGTCGAAGACACGGGTTCGATTCCCGTAAGGGATAGGTACTTATTCCCGGCCGGCGGTATCATTGCTGAGTGATCGCTCGCTATCTGGCTGGAAAAGGTGGTCTGGAAGCTTCCTCTCTCCCAGCAAGCAAGACGAGAGGTTCTCAGTGATGGACTTCCTTTATTCCATAACCTTAGCCTGCAATGTCCTTCCTATCATAGATTCTCGAACCTCCGCAGAAGGCGCTGTCAAGCCATTCCTCCCTTCGGTCGCCTCCCCTCGACCTCGGGCGACTTCTCTCCCTTTATTTAGAGAACCGAGTGAACGCAGAATCCTAATCGTTCGGCTAGCACGTGGGATCTTCTTCTTTATATTAAGATAGAACCGTCTCCTTTGAACAAGATTTTTCCCCTCGTTCGCTAGCCTTTTTTTTGGCTTAGTTAAGACTGATTCCCTCTTGGCTTACTAGCCAAGTCCAATAGCAACGGAGTCTTGCTAACATAAAGCTGAGAGCAAGCATTTCTTCCGCACGCACCTTGATCAGGACTATTTTCGCTAGTTCTTGAAGTTCAGTCTGATCTCTTAATTGGCCTAAAGGGCCTAGCCCTAAGATCTTTCTTTTCTCTTCCTAGTGCCAAGCAAAAGGCCAAGAGCAGCTTCTTCTATAACAGCAAAAACGAATGATTTTTGTTCAATGAGAAAGCATTCGTTCATAGTCGCTAAGAGGAATCCGAGCTTATTCTTATTCAATGCTAGCTCTGACCTAGCCCCCCATAGAAGAATTAGAATCAATGCTTTGACCGGGAATGCCCCTTCTCTCTCATAGCCCTGCCCTAGTGGGAATCTCAGATGTGAAAAAATCCTCCCTTGCTTCTTCCCCAAGAGCTCTGCTAACACAGGCGTCTTACCTCGCTCGAGCTGAAACAATTGAATTAGCCGAGAGTTCTTTCACTGCAGAAGACCGAGAGTCAGAAGCTACCTTCCCCTCTACCCTTGGTACAGAGCTTCCATTGCGAGAACCTTTCATCCGAATCGCTGTCACTCCCGGCTGATTCAACACGAGCAATTAAACGACTCTAGAACAGCGGAAACAGGGCTAATACCGATTCCTGGACCTGGTGAATTCAACCTGCCCTTCTTCCTTCAACATCTGCGGAGCTAAGTCCGGGTCTCACTGAACCCCTTCCGACAACGCGGCATAAAGGCTAAGACCACTTATTTCGCATCAACAGAAAAAGGACTGGCATCTGTAAGAGCAAAAGCACTGACTACCGCTCATGCCCCCTAGCCAATTCAAACTCGGATCCGAAGGCTGATGGGTGATTCTCTATTATAATATGACATCACTTTTCAGGGTACGAAACTAGACTAGGCTATGATTCACATCTCTCAAGTTCTCAGATCAGGACCTAAGGCCTGGGACTGCTTCTTCCTTATCGCCCGAGTATTGCATCGGACTTGGGCCTGCTAATTAAAGTCAACCGATGCCTTTGAAGTCTTGTCTTTCTAAATCATTATGAGGAGTGCCACATCTCTCGATCTCTATCTTCTTTAGCGGACATCGAGGCGACCGTTAGGGAGGCGACCGAAGGGAGCAGTGAGAAGGGAGGAACCCACTAAAGGTGACGGGAGGAATTGCTCTTGCTGTTAGGTCAGTATACGATAGAAGCTCTCATAATTAATGTACTAGGTTTGTTATTCAACTGTCTTACGGATTTCCCGTTAGTGAGGGCTTCTACTTTGATTGATCAGCTGGAATCAGCAGTACGTGGGCAATTGCGGATTCTGGCCCGCGAAAAAGCTGGGGGTCATGTTGATGTTTTAAGTGGTTCAGGTTCAATCAAGCTGGGAAAAATCATATTCAATAGGGAATATGCCATTGGAAGTCTCTTGTTTGAATTCATGCATTCAAGGAATGTGATTGCTTATGAAGATGATGATGTGCTCTTTAGCTCTGAAGAGGTTCAGAAGAAGGGAAAAGTCAATATCAAAAAGATCAAATTCGTAAAGTGTTGTTTCGACTTAAGTCTGCTTCCTATTAAACTCAATCTTCCGATGGTTTGCCCTCCGTTACCTTGGTCATCTCGATCTGGTTGTGTTCCTTCTACGTTATCTGATATGTTCGGTGGTTACTTAAGCGGACCAACGGGAGATATCTACAATAGAAATAAGAAATTAAGAAGTTCCCGTGACAAGAGTCTAATTTCTTAATGTCCGCTTCCCAAATTAAATGCAGAAAGACTTGTCGGAAATCGCTGGTTGGGTTGGTCCGACCAAGAAAGGCATGGGAGTGGAGAGGCGTTGCTTGGGCTAAGTAAGGGCCGAGTTAAGTAAAGACTGGCTACCTATAAAGATCCCTCACTGCACACTTTCTATAGTTCTGTATCCAGGCATGCTATAGTTATGAATCGGGTATAGAACCCAGGATGCTTGGTTACAATTCCGAATCCGCTAAACCTTGTTTTCTTTTTTTTGCTTAATGAATATAGGCTCGCGATTCCACTTTGATCGTTATGGACTGGTACCAAGATCGAGTCCTAGGCAAGCCGACTTTTCACCCACAGTCACAATGAAAACCTTCTTTATTAGTAAGAAAGTGTTCCGAAGATTTCCTAGCTATGGAAGCTATAACAGGTCATTCAGTACCGATTCTTTCTTATAGTACCGTTCGGGGAGTTGAGAAGCGTCTTCAATTGGAAGACTATTTGCCGGGCTGTCCACCTAAACCAGAGGCAGTTATAGATGCTATAACGAAACATCATAAGAAGGTATATCAAGAAATCTATGAAGAGGACAGGTGCGTAGCGTTTTAATGACTACCAATCACAAGTTTCATGTTGGACGCAGTACTAATACTCATACTGGAAATTACGAAAAAGGATGACTCTATCATAAATCGCCATCTACTTTGGTCTGAAGCATTTTTCAAAGAAAAGAGTGAAGTATCTTACCACTAATTAGTGATGTTTTTGTGCTGAATAACAAAGGAGCGGGTCAATCTACAAAAAAGTCAATGTGAAATACTAGTACTTCAATGTGGGAGAGATCAAGAAGATGCAGGGTCGTTCATCTGCTTGGCTAGTCAAGCATGAGCTAGTTCATAGATCTTTGGGCTTCGATTACAAAGGAATAGAGACTTGTCCCGAGGACCATTGCTGTCATTTCATTTATATATATATATTATTATTATATATTATTTCATTAATAATATACATTCCAGTGTGTCTATGATGTAGCACCAGGCGGATTGTTAGCTAGTGTGTCTCATCTTATGAGAATACAGTATGGTGTGGATCAACCAGAATAGGTATGCGTCAAAGTGTTTGCCCCAGGGAGGAATCGAATCCTGGAATCCCGTCATCTGGATTTTGAAAGTGCAGATTTGGAAGAACGGGAATCTCTTATGTATGAGTTTCATCCACGCCTGAAACGTATCTTGATGCCTGAATTGATCGGTTGGCCCCTACGCAAGGAGATTCTATTGCCCTGCCCCCCATTTGATATTCAAAAAAAAAAGAGCCCAAAGCCCCCATGAGAGCCAAAGAGAGTCAGGGGGCCTTCTTTTGATGATCCCACTTCACCTTCAGGAGCAGGCGATGAACCAGACTGGTACTGGTTCAAAGTCTTGGTCTCATGTCAGGTAGGTGCTTCTTCCATCGGAGCAATCAAAGAAGGAGTAGCTTGGACTTGACTGACCATAGGTAGAGGGCAGCGAAAACGGAAGTTCTTCATCAAGAGGAAAAGAGAGGCGAACGCCAGTGAGGAAGGCGAACCACGTAGCGGTGACCGTTAGGGAGGTCATAGACCTCTTCAAGCGAACTTATGTGTCCTCGCTAGCAGCCCGAACTTTCTTTATTCACAGGGAGACTGAGAAAAGAGGTATTTCATATGTGATTAAGCTCCGTATTTCCTCCGTCATAATGCATTTGCGCTTCAAAGAAGACCCAGTAATAGCATAGTTCCAGTAGTGGGGCATCCGTCGTAGTAAAGGAAAGGTGCGAAAATGCTTTTCGAATAGCAGACCGTGAAATTTCTCGGTCCGGGTAAGCCCCTTTCCCCGATCGCTTCGATACGACAGCGGTTCTTCGCTCGATATGATTCACCCGGTACCTGGTATTGGTAGTAGCATCAGTCTATTTCCCTTCCCTCTCCTCTGTATGAGTTGAGAGGCTGAGGGGAAGTCTACTAATTATAGGGCTACTCCTGA
>JAOTRK010000096.1:0-17436 GCA_028566135.1 Iris sibirica | reverse complement strand
TTGTTTGTACACGAATGCGTGAGTTATACCGAGTACTCAGTAAATTATGGACAACTTCAAATCTTCGTTTTCGAGAGGGATGATCAACTCCGCAAATATCGATCGAAACTTGAACCCGTGTATAGGTATGCAATTTGAGAAAGCACAACAATGGAAATGGGTAGTCAGTATTGGTATAAGATCTATTCCCATGTTCCGATCTTTCCATTTTATGTACCCATTTCTTGGGGAAAGTCTCCCAACTATATTTGAAAATGGATTGGTTATCCATAAATATGTTGAATGATTTTGGTTCCGCTTCTTGCTCTAAAAATGCAGAAAGACTTGTCGGAAATCGCTGGTTGGGTTGGTCCAACCGAGAAAGACATGGGACTTTTGTTGGGATTGAATTTCATACGCTATTTCGATTTGAATTTCACTTTATTGGCTTTCACTCTTCTTTCTTTGCTTTTGACCTTTCGTATTTGTTTTAGAAATCGTAGTTCCTCCTTCTCGCAATCAGAATCTGACTCGGAACCCTAAATATCAACTGGAACACCATAAGACATGGGGGAGGCAGTGACTCTTCCAGCTACTGTATTTCCTCACAATTCTTCCTTTCTATTTGTTCGTAAAATAACAGGCCCTGAAAAGGGAATGGAATTCTTTTCATGCTTCTGCGCATTGATTGGATTAAAAAAGGTATCTTACTCGTGATCAACGATTAGGCTACGCAGATAGTTTCATGCTTATCCGATGCTTTCCTGATCGATCAATTGTTATATTTGTTTTTTAGTCCCGTACCCTAAGCTGGGCGATGACTCCACTCTTAGCCAGCGAGCTTTCATGTTAGCACTCTCAGGAAAGAAAGCCATCGGTACAACAATTGAAAAGGCAACACGCAGGAACAGGCTCTTCCCCTTGACTGCTGCCAGCAACTCTTATAGAGCCCAATAGTGGCTAGGCTAGGCTTCGTCCTCCGCTCGCAGGCTTTCCGTCTCATCATACCTACGAGTGAAGCTAAAGGCGAGCGAAGTGAGATGACCGCTTTCTGGCTAGGGGCGTGCTTTCGATTCCTAATACAATGCTATAACATAGATAAGGAGAAGAGAGAGATTAGTGCCCCAAGAGAGGAGCTCAGTTCCATAGACAAGAGCTGACCTTGGACCAATGACCAGAGAGATAATCTTATTAGCCAAAGTAGATAGGGTTCAGGGGAATAGGAGAAGGCCAATTGGAGTAAAGGGAAGGCTTGAGTTCAGAGACGAAGTTGGCTTTGAAGGGACAAACTTTCAGACAGTTCCTTACTTTCTATTCTCTAATCTCGTATGGCAGCTTTCAGTCTCATCTTCAGTTTCGAGACATTGTTCCTATGCCTCTTTGAAGTGAAGCCCTTATATCGAATGATTCAAGACATTTTCTTTTCTAATAGAAATGAGACAATCTTGGGACAGCCGAATTGACAGAAAAGAGTCTGAACTTGTTGATCAACCCTCTTTGTTGAAGGTCCTACCTTAACAGTCGATCATGCGCTCACACTCGATCATGCGACAGTCGATCTGTCCATCCGACTACATTCACTGGGGGGTGAGGTTGTCCAATTTCAATTATGTGCCGCTCGTTGACATCTAGTTTCCATTGCCCGCTTATAGGTGTGAGAGATCTTCCTTCGGTTCTAGTCAAGTATGGCAGCTTGAGGTCTCCTATTTCACTTTCACCAGCCATTGGGAACTCTAATCAACTTTCATTTAACGGCAGGCGAGAAAGGATAGCAAGAAAGGTAGAAGGGGGGTTTGCTCCCGTTTCGGGGTTCTCTTGTGGACTGGCTGTTGACTGGCCTTTGCCTGTCGTTGGAGTTAGCGGGATTAGAGGTTGGAGAAAACCGGTGCTTTTAGCTTAAACGGATTTTCACAGGTGAGTGAGATCGGAGCGATCCAACTTTCGGAAATCCTCCCTTTTTGGCTTCACTTGAGCGATTGACGCAATCCAAGAGGAAGAGGAAGTCAAACCGTGATCGGGCTTGCCTTGAAGGCTCTTGTCCGCTGTCTCGGTTCTTTCTTTCAATGCAAGTTGACTAATCTTAAATCGACGTTCTTAGCTGCCCGTGGAAGATCTTTATAAGAGGGTTCGAATCAATGTTTGGCTTTAGTAACCTTTACTGAGAATTGCAAAACTCTCCCTTGGCCCTCACTTCGCTCGCCTTTCTTTTCTATTCAGTGGCGAGCAATTCTATCCGTCATGGTATAGATTGCTTCTTTTCCTCTTTGCTTGGTTGCTTGTGCTTCTCCCTTGCTCTACTTAGTGAAGTTCAGGAAGTCAAGTCAATAAATGAACGAACGGATCCTACATGGTAAGGTTGCTAGAAAACATCAAATAGAGGAGTGAGCGGACCTTTCGAGAAGAAAGCCAATGTTCCAGACCGGCAATAGCCACAGAACTAAGCGTCTTAGTTCGCTACCTCTCACCTGCATGAAAGTATGCAGCCGGGTCTCACCACTTTAGAAGGACAGGTTACACCACGTTCGAAGCCTTTCAAGAAGTCTTGCTGACTCTACTGCTTGTAATGAAGTGAATATTCGGTGATCATCAAGAAAGAGTTCGTTTTCCATTCCAGGTCCGGATGGAGGACTTGTTTTCTCACTCGGGTGGGTCTCACATTCTTCCGCGAGAAGCAAGGTGGAGGATATAGTAAACCAATTCACATGCCAAAGAGAGGAATCCCACAAGGGCGATTACGGAACCTTCCAAGTCCTATCATTTCATTTAAGACGTCATTTCTACGCTTCGAGTGTCGAGTTGATGAAGTAAGGACTAGAGGAGAGAGAGAATGCCTTCCCGCTCGGGCCCTAGGACTCCAAGAGGTCCTTTTTTCCCTTGAGCGAATGAGTTTCCGAAGTCCAATTTAAGCAAGAGATTCGAAGATCGTCTGCATCATGAAAGAAGCAACGGAAGGCCGAACTACTTTCTTGACTTAATCAACTCGGCACTAGCATAGGCTACGTGTCGTATAATGAGAATATAGGAAGATAGTTCACAGTTTTCGAATGCCAAGTCAGCATACATGTCAACCCCCGTTGTTCAGCCATGTCAGCCTACCATGACACTCCCTAGTCAACTTCCTAAGCCCATCCTTTTCCGTCCATCTTCGGTTTTCAGTTCGTTCATCCAACCAACATCGTCTGTAGTGCTTTCGTCTGGTTCTCCATTGGTGAAGCAGCCTGCTCATGGTGAATCAAGGTTCGACCAGGGTCTTGCCTGCTTCTTTGAAAAGCCCTTCTCTCATTTTCTTTCGTAAGAAAGGTCATCGCTAACGCACTAGGATATGCACAAAGGAATTCCGTACATCGCAACCGGTTAAGTAGGCCTATTTCGGCGAATGATCACATAGAGTTCCGTTTGTCTATCTATGACGAGATTTCCCAACAACTGTAGTAGATCCTACAGAACGAACCATAGTCTAAAGTTGTAGAACCATAACCGGTGGGTACATAAGCAAGGAAGGGTAGGGCAGCCTCACGTAAGAGACCGAGACGTAGACTCTGGAAGAGAAACTCAAGAGAATCACTCAAGTCACGCATGAATTCCAAGTGGAAGAAAATAGACTGAATGAACTTGGTTATTCGCTAAGGACTGGATTGGTATCAATCTCAGCGCAGTAAGGAAGAGAGTCCGAGCAAGGCAGGTAAACTACTATTTGCGCTAGAAGGTAGTGTATGTCTTATAATTCAGAAATGCTTTTTTCTTAAAGATTGGGATTCCATCGCCATTTTAGACAACATTGGCAAGCGTAGTCATCGAGCTCTTCCCCGTAGCTATCGCTAACCTCTCTCTCATAACAGAAGTACCATCAGGAGAGCTACTACAGGACCTAAGACTGCTACTATCCGTCCTTAACTCAAGGAATGCTACCAGCAAGTAGTACAGTTAGAAAGGGCAGGCGAGCGGAGTGAGCTGATTGCGCCTGCTAATGGTTGATCTATGAATTCTGACGTAGGGCATACTTGTATCTGTCCTGTACTCAACGCTAACTCTATAACTTAGGTAAACTAGCACTTTCAGGGGGAACCTCCTAATGTACACAGTACAAAGGCTTATCTATTCCATTTAGCCCCTATGCTACCTTGAAACTCCTCTTGCAGACAGTTCTAAAGGAAGATGAAGGCACCTTACCAATACCATAAGTGTTTGCTTTATGGCATATGAGACTTCGGTTGCTTGCATCTGATCTAATATATGAGCCCTTATAGTAGGGACTTGCTTATGAGCCTTTATAGTAGAGTAGAAGAGGCTAGCCTGCCGTTAACTCCTCTTTAGCTACCTATTACCAGTACTAAAGGAAGTACATATCAGGCCACCTTCCTGCGTTCCTCTTGGCTTTCTGGCCTATGTACCTTAGCGAATATCCGAATGAAAGTACCTTGCGTACTAGGGATAAAGGAAGGAAATCAATCGTACTGATTGCGCATACCCGGAATGAACAAGCAGTCAGAATTAGGTACTATATTTAGGAAAGCTAAATAAGTCATATACGAAAGACTCTCGGCTACTCACCTAACTTAGCGAATAGCGGAGCTCTATCAGGGAGAAGAAAGAGATCGAACGGAAGGCTTGCTACCGGAATGTTCGCTTACCTGATTGCCTGCCTATCGACCGAACCGCCTGCTGCTGCCGCACTAGCAAGTCAAGGCTTCACTTCCTTTTACCGGGAATGCTAATGCGACCTTCCTTTCAGCGAGTTCCTTAGTCACAAGTCTTATAGTTCTCAAGGTTCTGAAAGAATCGAACTATTCAAAAGATTCGTGTACGGACTCACTTCGCTCGCCTGCCTTTATCTTCTTTAAGAGAGTGCCGAGCAAGTACAGTAGTAGAGTGCTACAGCTACAGGGAAGAAGTAGAGCCAAGGTGCTGTTAAGCCGTAGAGTGCTAACTAAGACTTGGAGACTTGTAGTTTTCTTAAAGGAAGATGCCAGCTAGCTTACTTGGCTTTGTTTACAACAGAGAGGGAAGTCCCTTCCTTTCCGATTCGAGAGCATCTAGAGCTGCGGATTCGAGATCGAGAAGAGTTGATGTGCCCCATTTCTTCTTTCATACTCTATGGGGTAAAGCAACCCCTGCTATTTGATCAAGTGGCATTCCCGGCCTTGGCTCCTACGGGTATTGGAGTTGAGTTGTTGAGTTAAGGTTTGGGGTGGTTCCTAGCTCGACTAACTCATAAGGAGAGGAACGCAGGTACTTTAGTCACTCGAGCATACATAGCGGAGAAGGACGAGACCGAGAGGGTTACCAGATCGACAGAAAGAGAATCCGGATCAGAACCAGATCCTGGGGTTGACCCAAGCGGCAAAGACAAAACAGCAGATCAAAAGCGGAGCTAAGTCTGCTGCAAGATAAGTTGCAAGACCAGGCAATACCAGAGAATCAGCAGAAAGAAAAAAGAGAAGAAGAAAGGCGAGCGAAGTGAGCTTAGGCAAAACACCTCAAATATCAAAAAAAAAGGATCACTTCATTACCTAATCCTTACTTAATAGAATTCCTCGCTGGCGGATCTCTAACTTTCTTTCTTTCCGTACCGTGATCCGCCCGCCCTTACGGGGCCTTTTGTACTAGCTTACCGCCTGAACTAGAGCTAGAAGCCGAACCGATTACCAACCGAAGAAGGTTTGATCTACGGTGCTCTCACTGGACTGGCTGTACTGACTTACCTCACTAGCTAAACTAATGGAACCTGTGGCTGGATTGAATCCTTACTCGGGGAAAACGGCCACTCAAGCTTGAGTGAGACTCGTCGATGACTGTGAACATGCCAATAGGCGGTAACGGGGTTTCGCGTGGTAGTTCTCTTTGATAGATCAAGTCAAGAGGGCGAGGCGACCAAAGGGAGGAAGGGGAGTGGGCAAGGGGCCCTTTCACGGCTAATCGATCTCTCTCCCTCTAGTAAGCTCATCGAAAGACCTGGCGCCCAATACTCAAACAACATTGGGGAAGGTGGGATGCTAGGTGGACAGGATTGGACGTTAACCTAGAGAGCTAAGTGTAGTGCACTTCGTTCTCTTTGATTGGCACATGGAAGATCAACTGAAAGCAGAAAGAATATCTGCACAGCTAAGACAAGGAAGGTAAGATAGGCAGTTCAGAAAGAAGATAAGACAAACAAGTCAATATTGCAACTGACAGCTAATAGGAGAGAGAATACAACTGTCAGCAAATCAAATAGATAAGACAGTCCTGTCTTGATAGTTGACTTCAGATTTCAATGTCCGATCTGACTGTGAGAATAGCGAAGTCCGGAATGACATGCTCAATGCCAGTCCATCCAGAAATGCCAGATGAATCCCGTGAGAGATCTCATCTAGGCAGAAGATCCCATCCCTAAAAAAGTTGAATCAGAGAGTGAAACCTTGCTTTGCAAAAGTTGGAGAAGGAGCTGCTAGTGTTTTCGACGACTCAGCTCTTTGACTTGCCACATTTATTATCTAGATCCAAGCCAAGAAAGAATAAGTGAGAGCACAGAAATCGAATAGGCTGTTCGGGAGCTAAAAGAGATTGGCAATAAGAGTACAGAGGTGCCTAGCTTTTTAACAGCAGCAAATCGGCATATCGCTACTTCTATTCTTAGGCATCCTGACATTCCAGGTCCTTCCCGTCCCGAAATTCCTTCTTCTTGATAGCACAGGAATATGACCCTGATTTTTTTCATCACCCCTTACGGGCCTTTCCTTTTCTGATCTCAGATGGTACGAGAAGAAAAAGACGCCTGCTACGCTTCCTCCGTCGTCGGCCTTTGGAAATGGTAAATAAGTTCCTTGCCTTCCCCAGCGTCGAAGGTGCGTAGCGCACTATTCGCTTTCAGTAAAGTAGTGTACACCGCCAACAAAGACAAGCAATACTGGGTCTTCAAGGAAGAGGTTAGGTCCCTAGCTTCAGAAGTGGCAGCAAAACACTTGGCTAAATCATCATCGGCAGATCAAAGCGCAGTAAATAGAGTCCCAGGTGCAGGAGAGGGAAAGGTAGCAAGATCTCAGCAAACAAAATTGACATAGGAGTGATTGAAGCGATTGGACTTCCTTGGCCTTAATCATATCCCTTCCTCTAAGGAGTGAAGTTTAAAGGAGAGAGAAAGTTCTTTTATCAAATAGGCTAGCTTCACTAAAGAAATTGACTATCAGAACAGAAACCATACTACCCGAAAGCATACCACCCAAACAAAGGATACCATCTCAGGCATAGCAGAAAGCAAGGTCAACCAAACCAATCTACCCCAGCCAATATCGCCGGAAGGAAAGGCTACTGCCTTGGCTACTAAAGAAAGGAGTGTTTAGGGCTTCGCCCTTTTCATCTTTTTGATTTTGTTTCCGATCTCAAGAAAAATCTTCGTTCGGTCCTTGAACAAACCTATTTACTATAAGAAAGCATACCATTCCCGGCAGAGGAGAAAGCCTACCATACACAGCATCCCAAGAAGCCATCCAAAGCATACCATCGACAGAGTCCGGAAAGGGCAGGCGCGTAGCGAAAGCTAAGCAAATCCTATCTTGAAGCAATTGGTTCACCCGAGAGTCACTCATTTCCATTTCCTTTCGAGTTAACTGCATGGGATCTTCTCACACGAGCTGATTCAATGGGATCTCCTCTTTCTATTCCTTTCTCTTCTATTACTGCTAGTAATCAATCATAATATAGTATCTTAGCTCAAAGAAGACCCAGGCAATGCCAATCTCGATTCAAAAGCAACTACATCAAGAAGGCCGCTTTCCCTACTACCGGCTAGAGAGCATTGAACGATTCCTGCCCTTCGCTGGATAGAGGCTATCAAGCCTTCCCGGTCATCGAGGCTCAGAAGCGGGCGGGGGGGAAATCTGCATCTCAAAATGCTTCCTCCGGGCGCCTTCGGTCGCCTCACTAGCGTTCGCCTTCAGGTTTCCCTCAACTTCAAATCCATCTGCCGTCCCCGTATACTCTGCTTCCGGAGAGCCGGAACCAGGGACGGGATATGAGGCCACCTCTCCTAGTCTCGATTGGGATTCCCATCGTTCAGTGAAGGCTCGAAGCCATCTCCATTCATCAGAAACTATCAATTACGAGTCCGGGGCAGGCTAACCACCAGCATCTTATCTCTTTTCATCCTTTCCGGTGGCACTAATAGAAAGGAAGTAATTGCCAACGAACCTTGACTCTTCTCTCCCAGCGAATCATCAAAGAGAGTGCGGTCAGTAAATGCATACATAATTTTGATTGGAATCCCGGGATTGAGAGACAGATATTCGCTTGGTCCGATATTGGATCATTTGCCGCTCACTCGCTTTTTTTTTTGCACTGGATCAAATCGGGTCACTGGGAATGGATTAGCTTATTGTCCGATGCCGCCACGGAGCCTTCATTCGCCGGTTCTTGGCACTTGGGGAAAAGGAGATGAATCTGAAGGCTTAAATGCCGCCCCTCGGAAGATTGAGAATACATCGTTGGTTCCATTGCTTTCCTGGGCTCGGGATCCGTGGGCATTTCTTTATAATATTAATAACAGCGACTGATTGCCTGGTTCGATCCTCGCCTTTCCTTCGCTAATGGGCACGGTAGTTCCCGGAGTGGAATCGGGTGGGGAGATTGGGATTGATAAAGAAACGGAGGGTTACGCTTCGCCAGGAGAGGCTGAGGACGAAAGATCGGGAAAACTGGACTAGGCGGACCAGGACAAATCTTTGTAGTTGCACCCATAGGTTCGGTGTTGACGAGCCTGAGCAGTGGATGGCCCGGACTCGGGGGAAAGAGCAGAAGAGGGTGGAGGTCGACTCCTAGATGCCCAGGTGGGCGAGTGGATGCATAGGTACTAGTTGGGAGGTCGGAGCAGGGCAGGGAGGGACTCCCGGGTGAAAGGCCCGGCACAGAACAGTTCTTAGCTGTCCTTCCTCCGGGCGCCTTGGGTTGAATCACTTGTTTCAGGTTAACAATAGGCTTTACATTAGAGGGGAATCGGGAAGTCTTGATAGCCCTTCCGCTACTATCTACTAGAAAGATTTCCTTGAATCCTAGACGCAGGGATTGTCTTTAGAGAATATAGAACCTCCAGATGCTTAGAATCAAGCAAGTATCAACAGTCCTTTTCCTCCGCTTCTCCTTCCGTAGGGCGCCTTGGGTTTGTTTTGTTATAGGCTCGAGCCATTCTTCTTCGATAGCACTGCCCATGGCAAATAGCTCGAAACCTTTTCTCTTCAATCATGTATGTTCAGCTGATCATAGCGAGTTTGAACCCACTCTGCTTCTTCAATGATTGGTTCCGGGCGTTAACCTATATATTCATTGGCTAATGGAGTTCTGTTCTCCAAAGAGCGGTAGTCTTCTTGCGCGGTGAAATCAATTCAATATCACTCGGAAACCTCCGAACTTACGTACGATAGGGAGGAGACAGCAGGATTAGACGAACAGTGGTTGACAATGGGGCAGGAATCAACGTCTGCACCCTTCGAAGAAGCCCCCGGGAGATGAAAGACGTTAGGACCAGCCAGCCCTATTCGTATATAGAATTTCATATCTTAGACTCTGCCTAACCTAAAGGCGAGGCGAGGCAATATTGAACGATTAACGGAGGAAACTCATGGATCACGGCTTTCTCTGGCATGCGAAACTTTGGCTGGGTACGAGAAGCCGTAGTACGAGAGGCATTTCTGGCTGTATTTTCCGACCGATCCCTCGGGCCGATGCAGTCATGACTGCTTTCTCATCTCTCATCTATGGGCACCTCTGTTTTATTTTAGGGGGGCCCCCATCCAGCTCTTCACCTTTTCACCGGGCTCCTGCTCACACATGCTTTTGGCTGGAAATGCTTTCCCGCCGTCTCTCGTGAGTCACCCCGTGCTTCTACGTGCATCTTTCTCGGATATATCCTCATGCTAAAAAAGGATATCATTGTGCAGATTTCCCCAGAGCATCTATTTCTTGCTTTCTCTAAGCAGCTCAAAACGGGTGCTTCCCTTCCGTTGACGCATTCCATTCTTTCGGCGGGAATACTCACCGGCATGCAAGCAAAAAGCGCATTGAAGATGTTGGATCTCACTCTAGCGCGGTCTGAACCGCGTGAAGAAGCGAAAACGAAAAGTAGGTCCCTCCTTTTCATTTGAAGCTGTTATATGAACAGATCAAATGGCCTATTTGTATGAGGTTTAGGGGTTCGGTGGGTCAACAACAGTAAAGTAAACAGCTCATGGCATGCCGCCTACTCGTAGCTTCGGCAGTACTTTTCAGCGAGCTTACGGCCGTTTACCTGGGGTTGAAGGTGTCATCCCCTATGGGGTAAAGTACTGACTGGGCAATAAGCCGGGACTAGTTCGCACTTGCTTTCACGCGGTAAACTGGCATCCCCAGGTCTTTCGTCAGGGCTTCATGGAACCAAACAAGGGCTTTCCCGAGGCCCACCTATGGCTCCTGTTCGGCACCACTAACGGAAGGTCGCCAAAGCCTTACTATACAAAAACTCTGACTATGTTCACTGGAACTATACAAACACCCAGGTTCCAAACAACAGTCGTATTTCGAAATCTTCGACTGGACGTAATAGACGCGATTCGGAACAGAAGGCCGCCGAATCTGACATTCGAATGATTTGGAACAATCCGGATGAGTTTGATCAGATGACGTTAGTCCGGATCGTTCGGAGCAAGCAGTAAGTCTATCCTTCCTACAAGACTACCCTTATTGGAATTTGAGTCTGGTGACCTTGTGTATGAATCGAGGGAAGGGCGGCTACTCTTTCCCTCCACTCCGGGCTGGCAAGCAACTCTCTCTCGATAGCTTGATTCCCTCATCTTTCAGCGGATAGGCTGGTATGCCCGCCCCTACCAGCTCCAAGCCAAAACTGACTTAGTCGGATATTTTGATCGAAAACTCTCATCTCAGTGAAGAGGGATAACCGTCCGGATCCGGATAGAGTAGAAAAGTGCCCATCCCAGCTAGAAGAATTAACAGAGTCGAGTAGCAGCCCCTACCTCCTTTCTGAGATTGATGCATGATGAGCCACCGCCATCCACCAGTCGTTGCCATGAGATAGGAACTCACTTCGCTCGCCTTCTATTCGCTCTAGCTTCAAAGATCTCCCCTTTCGATCACTTCCTTGATGCCGAGACGTCATTGGAAACTAGAGAAGGTCGAAGGTGCTTTGATGGAATTACCGGTACAAGCTTCATCAATTGATGCGGGATTACCAATGTCACGATTGGAAGACTCCAAGGAAGCTGTGGCACTTCTGAATATGAGGAGGAGGTTGAATCAATAGCAATAGTAGACACGCTACGATCTTTGGCTCTTTGCTAGACAGGAGCAGTACAGGAAGCATCGAATGCCATGGTTCTTGTTACAGACTAGGCTGCAAGTGAGAGTGATAGAATCAGCTCAGCTGTGAATGCTGCCGATGCCGATACCGGAACAGCTAAAGGAAGCAGTAGCAGTACAACCATCCAATTGCAATTCCATTGCACATTCATCTTCCTCTAGAAATTCCTTAAGAAAGCGAGAGAGATCACTCGTCAAAGCCGATCTCTTTCAGTAAAGAAGGTTTCCTCTGTAACATCTCTTGGGTGCACAGTTTCCTGTGAAGGACTTTCTTTAAGCAACAACTGCACTTTCACTGAACTGATCGTTTCATTCGGTCAGCACCCTGGCTTACCTCATTTCACTACTTACTGAAACAACCCTTCCTTTGACTACTGACTTCCCTGACCCTTCAGCAACAATCTTTCTCAAGCGGCGAAGCCTGGCAGCAGATGTCCACCTGACCTATCCCTAAAAACAAAACGGATCGTTTCATTCGGTCTTCCATCGTCAACCTCATTTCACTTGCTATGGGCAACAACTACCAGCTTTGCTAGCAACAGGACTGAAAGCAACATCAGCTAGCAACAGGAAAGAAAGCAACATCAGCTGCAACTGGACAGCTAGCAACAACAGGAACCAGCGCGGTTGTTCGTCTTTCATTTTCTTCTTCCAAACCCCGATCACGGTTTGACTTACGGAATCTCAAATCTCTCTCGACCCATTCACCGGAGTATGTTGGGCTTACATGCCTCCATTCCCATCCCATCCTTTATGATCTCTGGGCCTTCCCGCTATGAGATATTCCCAGTGCAGAAGCATATGAATGCAGAATACTCTTCTACTTCTTTCTTCTAGGTTTTGTCGTAAACCTAGGAATTCCGGTATAAGGTCATTTTGTCATCAGTGGAGGAGCATGCGTGATACAGATACTCCTCTATGCGAATGTTCTGGCTTTCAAAGGACGAGTAAGGGACGGGGAGGGGAGTAGAGGGGCTAAGAAGAGGAGATTAGTAACCAAGGACCTTAGACGATAGCTAGGAGATACGGTTGGAGGTTCAGGTTGCTTCCCCTTGGTCCAGTGATTAAGAGCTTGGCTTGTTTACTTCAGACCGTGCAGGGCGTTTCATTCATGAAATATGGGCTATAGACCAGAAAGGATAGTGATGACGCGGCGGAGTGAAAGCCCAAGGCAAGTGCCAATTCATAAACACTGTAAGACAGACGAGATCACTATGACTCAAATAATAGGAAAGGCAGATCTAACCAAGCGAATGAACGAAGGTTATAAAACAACTTGAAGCTAAGACAAGGTGGTACGGGACGGAGAAAGCCTTTATGCCTTAACTGTTGATTATGCCTTTCGGCCTTTATCCCTTCCCGAGGAAAGAATCCATTCCGTTGCGCTGGATTCATTTGCAAAAGTTGGGGAATCCCCTGCTGTTTGCAAGGACAGCGATTCTGAAACCCGAAAGCATTGATTGAATGTCTATTCATGGCTAGATCGAAGGGTTGATGCGATACGGTTTCAGGTTTAGCGTAGCCCAGATGCCCCAGAATCCACTCTTATTGAATCCCCTGCTTGAGAAGCTGTTGGCAGAATAAGAATAAGGGCTGTTTTTGTTACAGAGACATAGGCTTGGCTTTTGCCATCAATTCCTTTGGCTAAGAGCGGTTAGATGGGCTTGTTATAGAATCCGCACTGAAAGCCACCTCACTACGCTCGCCTCACGTCGACTTCTTGCTGGGGAACACTTCCTCCATGCCATGTTTGGCTGTTCTGTTTGCAGTGGGTGGCGTTCGCCTCACTGCGCTCGCCTGGCTTACCGCGGAGTGGGCGACCTAACGGTCGCCTACTTTGAGTTTTTTTACGAAATGGAAGTTTCTCTCATCTTTCTTTCATAACCTTTGAATTACTCATTTCATTTTCTTTCGCACTGGAAACCATTCTAGTAGAAGTTCGAATCCGTTCTCTTCGGATATTGCTCGGTCTTCTTTTGACATGGTTTACGTCTTACTGGTTCCCGGAAGAGTCCATTTTTCTATTAGCTAAACCCTTTCTTACCCTACCTTTGGACTCCTATTTTGTTTGTACACAATTAACGGAGGCCTTACCGACATATCTTGCAACCTCTCTAATTGCATGCTCTTACTTCGTCTTTCCCTTACTAAGTCATCAAATTTGGTGCTTTTTGATCCCCAGTTGCTATGTGGAAGAAAGGACGAAATACAATAGATTCTTCTATTTAAGTGCTTCTCGCTTCTCCTTCTTCCTGTTCCTAACTCCTTCCCGGGTAGTTCCCAATCTTTGGCACTTTCTATACTTCGTGGGTGCAACAAAAAGCAATTTGCTCATGATCAAGTTACAACCTAAGATCTATGACTATATCATCTTCACTCTTCGTATTTCGTTCATTTCATCGCTATGCTCCCAGGTACCTGTCATTGTGATCTCTTTGCCAGAAAGAAGGGGTCTTTCTGTGGAAAGCTTCACGAGCAATCGTCGTTTTTTGATGCTTTTTTCCCTTCTCACAGCAGCTCTTTCCACACCTCCAGATATCTGGTGCCAAATCGTCGCTCCTTTCCTTATTTCTTCGATCATAGAGTTGGCTATCTTTCTGGCATTGATTGTACAAGTTCGTGAAGAGGGCTGGACGAGTAGAATGAGGCGAACGCCAGTGAGGAAGGCGACCGTTAGGCGAGATATATCGAAGTGAGGCGAACGCCAGTGAGGAAGGGAGCAGTGAGGAAGGCGACCGAAGGGAGCAGTGAGGAAGGCGACCGTGCCGGGAGCGAAGGGAGCAGTGAGGAAGGAAGATCGACAAAAAAGAGTAGTAGAGTAGCCCCCCCTAGAACCTGGCAAAAGTCACTATCAAAGAATTCCCGAGCAATTCGAAGTCATGATTATAAGAAAGAGAAGACTCCTTACCTGGATGAGTGATAGATCTGGCGAGCTCCTGTGAAGAAGGCAAGCAAGGAGCTCGTGCATTGATCAATCAAGCGGAGGCGCTTGCGAAAGAGGAAAAGAGCTAATTCAAGGCCACCTATGAGCCGATCAGACCTTTCATGCACTCGCATTCATCCAGACCGACCCAGCCCATCTAATCTCACGAAAGTTTAGGGAATCCCTATACAAGCATCCGAACTCGCATTCTAATGTGCTAGAGACCCCTCCCAAGGAAGAAGGTAAAGGCGACCGCGCCCACGGAGCGGTTCTGCAAGAGCTAGTGAGGCGACCGAAGGGAGCAGTGAGGAAGGCGACCGTGCCGGGAGCCCACGTAGCGGTGACCGTGAGGCGAGATATATCGAAGTGAGGCGAACGCCAGTGAGGAAGGGAGCAGTGAGGAAGTGAGTCGAAAACAACTCTCACACTCTTACAAGAACTCTCACTGAAGCAAGAGGGAGAACAACTGATACCATCTGAAGCGGGGCTGCCCTTTTTATAGCCTGGCTGGGGAAGATTATGCTCTAGATAAAGAGTCAATTATACACTTTTTGGGGAAGATTTAGCGTCCCATCCAATATCTTTGAAAGATACGAATCTCCCTGTTCACCACGTCCGACAAAAGTAGAGGAATCTGCTTTTATAGTGCGATGCTTAGTCAGAAGATTCGTTCTTATCACTAACACCAGCAGTATTGATAACTTCATACGTCACTTCTGATATCAGCCCTTCGATGATCTTGTTGTGATGTGCCATATAGTATTCATCTAGGGTAGCTTGTTTATGCAGATCAACCCTCTTGGTAAACTCTGTAGAGATTAACCTTTCCGTCTGCCTCATCAACGGTGAATTCTCCATCCCGATTTCTCATTCGCCATCCCTTGCCAAATGCAGTCTACTTCAATATTTGAAATATCTTCAAGTGTAGCGCAATGGCCATAACTTATCAGGTTGAAGATAGGCATTCTCTCCATTGTTGGACCAGGCCACCATGTTCTCCTGAACCATTCTGGAATGGGACAGGGGTTGAAGCACTTATCAAACTTGATAGTCCATGTGTGACTGTATTGTTATCAAACCTTAGGAGTTCGAAGAATGCATTTTTGTAGTCAAGATAGGATATAGGCATTCTTTCCAAATCCTTTGGTGTGTTCATACTTATGCTGAACTCGCTGCTACTTGGCAACCAAATCTCCCATGGGATGACCATCCTTATTACCAGCATAGTAGATAAGATCATTCCCTTTTCATTCATGTATCTATGCAGGTGGACTGATCTGGTTCGGATAAGTATCTCTTCAGCTCTTTCCCAAGGATATCTGGAACTTTCATTACTTGATTTACCTGCACCGAGAGTGCTTCTGATGACCGTGGTTATAGGGAGTTTCAGAAATGAACATTCACTGCCAGTTAAGAAAAAACTTCCATCAATGAATGATCAATGTTCCATTTGTGCGCTTTCAGCAAGTAGGGGACGCGAATCTATGGTGAAGATTTTCAATCGGATACCAATGGATGCGTTTGAAAGCCTCGAGTTGACTCTTGCAGAAAAAATTGACGTTGGGAAAGGTTTGTCTTGTGTCTCCGTAACAAATGGTCCATTTATTTATGGGCGAACGACGGGGATTGAACCCGCGCGTGGTGGATTCACAATCCACTGCCTTGATCCACTTGGCTACATCCGCCCCTACCCCCGCGCACTGGTTTCAGTCTCTATCTACGATCAGATCCTTTCTGAACCCTCCCTATGACCGCTATCAAAGATAAGTCCGATAGTTGCTGTGTGTTGTGTTTTTTGGAATTAGGGGAAGCAAAGCTTCAACAAGCAAGTCCTGGCTTCAAACAAAGCTGTTCACTTCATTGATTTGAGTCCACTTTACCAGAATCATAGTTATCTTCCTCATGTCGACCAGGAGTCGGTTAACTAGTCATCGGTCTTTGGCACCAAAGAAAGTCGAGAAGCAAGAAGGCGAGCGAAGGCGAGCGAAGTGAGGCGAGAAGTTGCACGAAGGGGGTGGGTCATGGAGAAAGACCAACTTCCTTCTAGTCTGATAGATCGCTTTCTCTTGCGCATGAAATGAATGGATCGAGTCATTTCGTATGAAATATGGTCTATCTGAGGCTATCTATCTAGTACGATCGATCAAGTCATTCAGTACAGTATCTTCGCTAGGTGTTTATGGAATTCTTTTAGCTAGCGGGTCTAGGTAGTTGATATTGCTCCTGAGAAATTCGTTGTTTCCTGTTTCGTTTGTGCATCTTTCTTTTTCCCATGCTTTCCGTTGGTCAACAACCAACAAAAGTGTTCTATCCTTCTTCACTACTCCGACTCTCTTTCGGTCTGGAGGGAAGCATTTTTGATCAAGAAGAGGACCGGGCGTATCTTCGGGATAGGAGTGAGTTGGCGGTCTTCTTTAAGAGCACTTCAATCTAAGACTCATATTATGGATCAACTCGTTGCGGATTGAATTTCTAGGATGGGTTTGGCTCTGCCTGTAGCTATTCTTGTAGCCGTTAGGGCTGGACGAATACTTAATGAAATTCAGACTGTTAATCTAGAAACAAAAATAACCGATTTCACGGTTGAGGTAATAAAAGATCAAATAGTGTACGAGTTGGATATTATTTTTCGAGTTTCTCGAGATACAAATCCGACGGATAGGAACTTTCACCTACCTCCAGGAGTCAATCTCCAAGAGGTGGCCGAAGGTCTCTTTTTTTTAGACGAGAGGGTGGGCCCTCTACACGAGATCCATTTAGATCTTGTTTCTCGGGGCACGCAAAGTGACCACTTTGTCCAGGCCCTACAATTTGTTCTAGGATAGAAATAGTATGATTCTTCTCTGACATTGTCGTTTGATAGGATAGCGCTTTTCGAATCAAATAGGAATAGGAGTCAAAATCAAAGCTTATGATGAGCTGGAGTCGATTATTTCCAAGATCTAATTCTTCTTTTTTATTATGTCGTGGAAACGCCTTACAATCTTCCGTTTTACGCTTAGGCTTAAGCGAAGAAATGTTCTTGTTGGATGCCGGACTTGGTACCCCCAAAATGTGTATGCAAGATGAGCTTACAGGAGTTCCAATGAAGCGAGCCACCAGGTTTGAGAATAAGGTTGGATTCCTGAATGTAGTGTCTGGTGAATCACTGATCAAAAAGCGTATTTTGGAGAGATTATTCATCCATCTAGTGTTTGGTGAATCACTGATCAAAA
>JAOTRK010000064.1:2500-42088 GCA_028566135.1 Iris sibirica | reverse complement strand
GACTCGTTCCGGCAAAGAGTTGATACGATGAGACGGGAGAAGATCGAGCAGTGTTGGGGATGGAAGGTACGAAAAGCGAATTCAAGTGAGGCGAGCGACAGTGAGGCGACCGAAGGGAGGAATTTCTTTGGGAGCTCCATTGCAGAGTTCAGGCCTAACCATTAATGGAGAAGCTATGGGAACGACGGAACCTGTGACTGCATAGGATTCTATTGATTTCGGAAACATCAGGAAAGTCACAAATCTTTCTGGGCCCTGCTCCTGGTGTTCGAACTAGTCATTAATGGTCGGCAACATGGGTACCCTTTTTCGGTATGCGTTGCGAACACTTTCATTTATTTTGAGCGTCTCACGGAGAAGCGAAAATCGAACGGATAGAGCAGATGGTCCAACTACAGAACTTCTTCTTTTTCATTACTTCCATGGTCGTGCCTCGTGGCACGGCAGCACCCGTACTATTGAAATGGTTCGTCAGTAGAGATGTTCCCACTGGTGCCCCTTCTTCCAATGGTACTATAATTCCTATTCCTATCCCTGAATTCCCTTTTTTGGTCTATCTACATTCCAGGAAATTCATACGCTCCATGGACAGAGCAAAAAGTGGAGTGTTGGTCAGAGCAAGCCGCCCTATTCTATTACCATACATAATTGGGAGAAGCTCATCCGCTAGAAATGCTTTATTTCGTTTCGTTCCCGTTCTGCATTTCCTTATTCTCGAATCCATGGGGGACTTGTCATATTTAGAATCTTTCTGCGGTCTGCTCTGTTTACAATTCTTTCGTACTCTCTTCTCTTTACCACGCGATAGGTCAGCGAAGCGTGAGCGGGCGCAGAGAAGGAAAGGCCAAACACTTCGGCCTAACGGGAATGAGCAACGACGAAATGACAAGATGAGGTGCCCCGGGCACCCCCATATAGAAAGAAGGGTCGAAGGTTTTGGGCCTGTAGCTTTCCCCGTCCCCCCTTCGTCGAGTGGTGCTTGTTTGGGGGGTGTGCCACCAGAAATCGGGCTTGAAGCTCTCGCCTTACCAACGAGCCGACTGCTGATGGCTGTTGGTCACGACTACTACAAAAAAAAAGTGCAGATGAATCTTCCTATTTCACATGGAGGAGTGTGCATCTTTATGTTGGGTGTTCTTCTGTCGTGCGACCCGGTGGCTTATGTGCGACCTGTGGCCCACGCCTCCTATTTGTTCAGGGCGGGCGGCGTGAACTCTGATTCGATCCGGGTATTCAATCCCGCCGCTGAGATGCTCAGTTGACTCCTTAACCTTGATAGGAAGATGGCTTATTCCAAAATTCGTGCATAAGGGTAAGGAACTTAGGATGAACTAATGCGAATGGGTGTAAGCCTCGCTGCTCGGAAACACCCAGTGCTGACCACACTGAGAGAGACGAAGGGTAATGCCAGTTGGCGAAGTGGCGTTAAGCATCCCTAGCGGTACGCAAAGAGAGGTCGTGATGATATCATCTACGTCCGTACCGTTCCTCGTGGAGTAGATCCCGCATCCAACCCCTTTTTTACCAGGGAACGGGAGAATTCCCACTACCGCTGGCAGGCCAGCCGGGCCGTGAGCGCGGTGGGAACGGGCTTCCCAAAAAGCCAGCCCCGGCCGGGGTCAGCATAGAATGAAGGGGACGGCCCTAATGTTGTGTTGGCAAAGAAAGCGGGTTGCGAGCGGATAAAAGCGGACGTGGGGACTCGGGTCGGGGCGCAGCGTAACTAAGAGAGCCATTCCATTTAGGGCGAGCATGATCGTTGTTTGGGCGGGCACGAGCGATCTGGTGTCCGAGCCGATTGGTCAGACGACGACTACTGCACTTATGAGATTAGTATTAGCCGCCTATCCCGGAATGGACTGGGATGGAATTGAAAGAACGCGTAGCGCTATAGGGTCGGTTTTTTGGGGGTGAGGTTCTGAAAGAAGCTTGCTTCTTCACAAGCTTATCCCCGCCCCGTTTCCTGTCCGTCCCGACCGGCAGCAGCTGGGTCTCCCCATCTCTCCTCAACTTCCCCCGGTCTTCGGCCCGAGCTGTATGAGGCAGAAACTCGTCCCACGTACGGTTCGGAGGCCGAGCCCAACCCCAGCAATAATGGTGCGGCTTAGGTCAACTAATACGAATAAGATACAGTTCACTCAACGATTGCCTTTGGGTCCCGAACTCCATATAGGTAAGGAGCGTTGTTGTTTGCGAGGTCTCGATCATTTACATGGACCCACTTCTCATTCCATTTGTGGGAATTTGATGATTTATAAACCGTCCCCAACGAGCGATCGGTTCATCTTTGAGCATGATGAATCACTTCGCGCCGACCTGTTGCCAATAAACTTTCCTTTCTCATATGAGAATGGAAAACTGGAGCATTTTCTGCATCGGTGGATGAAGAATCACGAACATAAGAATTTCTGGTTGACCATGTTCCCAGAAAAAAGATACTTTTTTTCCATTCGAGAAACGACGAGCACGACTGAAGTGGCTATACATACAAATCCATTTACGGATCTATATGCTCCGATTGGAACTGGAAGTTCCAGAACTGGTGGCTGGTATACGACCATAATGAAACTGCCCTTTCTTTTTAGTATTCGGATAGGATTTCTCTTGGCTTCATCGGGAGGCTCGCGTAGTTTGTTACGTCAACTCCAAAAGGATAAGTTGCATTGGGATCGAGAAAGTTCCGTGGAGTTCATAATTGCATAAAAGGAGTCAAAATAGTGGCTGCGGCACGTCGAGGCGAGCGAAGTGAGTATATATCGAAGTGAGGCGAACGCCAGTGAGGCGACCGAAGGCGACCGAAGGGAGGGCGACCGAAGGCGACCGAAGGGAGGGCGAACGAAGTGAGGGAGGGAAGGCGACCGTTAGGGAGCTGAGACCCTCTCTCCGGTTTCTAAGAAGGACTCACTCAGGATAATCATGGCTTTGGTGGCTCATTTTGACTTATAGCTTCACCAGATGGATGTGAAGACGGCTTTCCTCAATGGGGATCTACAAGAGGCTTTCTTTGAAAGACCGACCTTTTGGCCTCTCGTAGGAGGGCAGCGAGCATTTAGTGTGCAGGTTAAGGAAGTCGATATACGGACGAGTCTTCCCGTCAGTGGTACCTCAAATTCCATGAGGTGAGAATGACCTTTGGGTTTAAGGAAAACAGTGTTGATCAGTGTATATACCGTCAGGTCAGTGGGATCAAGTTTCCCTTTCTAGTCCTATATGTTGACGACACATACTGCTTGCTAGCAGTGATCTGGGGCTGTTGCACGAGACGAAGGCATTCCTCATAAGGAACTTTGAGATGAAGGATATGGGTGAGCCTCATATGTCATTGGCTTTGAGATTCACAAAGACATTTCCAGAGGTATCCTCGGACTATCTCAGAAGGCCTAAATCCCAAAAGTCTTAGAGAGGTATGGTATACAGCACAGCAAACCCAGTATGGCACCTGTACAGAAGGTTGACTTTGTCAGTGCTTCGCAGTGCCCGAGGAGCGATATAGAGAAAGATCAGATGAAGGGCATTCCATATGCTTCTGCTGTTGGAAGCTTGATCCCAGACCTGCACCTACGAAAGCCTGGCCTTAGCTGCTTCGGATACCTTGGCAACTACTTATGAACTGACACCAACCGCTTGAAAGCCCCTGGCTACTACTTCCCATTCCGGTCACCGATCCCTTAGCCTGCGGCAACTTCCCTGTGAACTGGTCGAACTGGTGGAACTATATACTACGGGAAACCTGTGCCCACCTGATCCTGATGAGGCTAAATCGGCTGAGACTGATTCGGCAAACAAAGCAGCGTATGCTGCACCGGTAGCTCTTTCCCCAAGAACAAGATCCGGAACATCCCTGGTTGGACTCTAGGACTGGGACTCTTAGCTGGCAACTGGTGACCTTTACCTTGGGACTCTATCCGAGAACTTTTGCGCCTGCCGTGCGTGTTGCGTCTGAGCGGCGGGCTGTGCAGTGCGATTCGCGTCTGTTTTCGTGTGCTCTAGTTGATTCTTCGGGGTGTGCGTACTCCTGGGGTCTAGCTTCAATGATAGTAGTGAGTAGTGCCCTGCTCGGTACCATGATGCTCGTTCCGATTGTTTCTAATGTTGTTCACTGACTACAACTTTTCTCATAGTTAAAGAAGTCAGGTTTCATGAGTTCATACACTGGGATTTGCCTAAGGTCACTTCCAGTGAACGGACTCTGGTTTCTGACTTCTTCTGTTCGTTCTTCTTGTTTGCCGCGGCTACGATATCAAGAAAGCGGCTGGACCAATGTGCCTTCATAGATCCCAGGACCTAGTGTCGGGTGTTGTTGGCCGGTCAACCAGATCCCGATGTACGATTCTAGCTAAGGAAAACAAGAACGCAGTAAGGATAGAAACATTGATTGAATTGTTGACTTGATTCTCTTTTGTTAATTTTGCTACTATATGAGTTGAAGAATTCCCATCTCAAGCTTGAAAGCGAACCCGGCAACTTGTCCCTTTGTCTCAGTCCGCTGAACTCACTTAAAGCTGGGGCCAGACATACTCTTGAAGACACTTGCTTGTTTGGAACAAATCCCTTGGCACATCAAATGGGAGAATGCAGTCAGGAAAGCCTACTTCTTGGGAAAGCCTACTCTTGAAGTCGGAGACGGGCTTAAGGAAGAATGGAATCTGACCATGTCCCTTCGTAACTCATCCTTTAGAGCGCCTGGCAGCGGACTCGTATATAACGTAGGACGGTAGATGCCCTTCTTCATCTTCAGGTGGGTCAAAGCCAGTCTTCTTAGTTGGGGGAAATTATTCAATCGAATCTATTGAGGACGGTGATGCCCTGGCAACAGTCTATGCTTACCTTGGCTTGTACGCTGACCCTAACCTGTCCTTGTCGTTGGCTTGACCCTAGGGCGAACCACAGCAATTAACAAGCAAGAGAAGGATGCATTGCTTCAGACTCGTTCGGCATTGCTGCTTCCGCAGCTCCCTCACTTGCAAGACTGCCCGGTCACGTTTGTTTGTTCTCTCTCAGGATCGGGAAATGAAATATCTGAATCTCTTCCATCGGACGGTCTATCCCATTCTTCTCCACCTGAGGTGGCACTATCGGGTCAGACTTATCCGCCTTCGGCTGACTCTCTCTCCGCTTCCTTTGCTTAGTGCGCTCTCGCTTCGGCTTCCGCTTCTGCCGGATCGGGTTAAATATCTTCTTCAGATGCTCCTCCTTCTTAAACGCTTGCTGAGCGCGTTTGACTGGGAGCCCCCACTCCTTGCGTTTGCTGCTCGCTAGAGGTTACCATAGCTTGGGATCCGTTTACGTGTCTTTTTCGTTTCTCGCATCTCGATGCTGTCTGCTTGCTAATGGTCTGTGCGCTCTTCGCTTTACCTGATCAACTTGTAGCAACATGCTCTTTTTTCTCTTTCTTTGGTTCGGCATCCTGCCTGGCAACTCTAACTGGTCACCTTTGCCAGCGGCTTCGGGAACTCAATCCGAAAGGGTATATTATTGGTTGGCGCTCGTTCGGCAAAGGCTCATCGCTAAGGACAGTACGCGTCTTGCGTTTTTAGAGTGTTTATCGCACGTTACTGCCATCAAGCTATGCGGTCGGGAACCCCAAACTCAAGGTTTTCTGAAACTCAAACGGGCACTTAGAGCGTTTGAGGCGAGCTCAAACAGATGGATACGCTCTCGCTAAGCGCCGACTTGTTGCTCTGAGCTCGGTCAACCTTTGCTTTGTGCTTTGCCCGCGGGAACTCTCTCTGGTTTTGCTTTGCATAGAAGATGTCAAAAGTGTTTGCAAGCGGCTGAACTTCTATTTGTTGCCCGAAAAAGAGTTCTTTGATAATTCCCTTTGGGCTAGGCTAACCTATCCCCCTTTTCCTAGGAACAGCCGTGGGCATATTGAAAGACTTGAGCTTCGGATTCGTCCTTTTCGGACGGTCGATCGTATTCTATCTCTGCTGCCGCTGCATATGAAGCTTATGCCGCGGTATCTTCTTCCATTTGTTCATATTCGCCTCCATCGGGAACAGACCTTGCCAGGCCTTCTGGCAACTAACCATCGGGAACCAATCCATCCCTTTCTTTCGGTCTGACATAAGACGCCAACCCGTTCAACCTTGACTTAGCGAAGGCAGAAAGAGCTTCTCGGAGTGGAGAGTCCCTCCTCGAAACAAAAGTCACGTACGTGTGCCCCTTCGGATAGAGACTCACTTCGTTCTATTAGTATGCGAATGAAGCGGGCTGCAAAGGTGCTTGAGAAGCGACGTCTCCTGTCTTTCCCTAGTAGGCCTATGCCTAGATGAAATCGGCAGAAACGAACGGGGATACGAGAAAGCTCCTTCTCTCTACCATTCAACTCATTAACCTAGTAGCTGCTTCTTTCGATTAAGCACCGGACCATTAAGCCTTTCCTAGAAAGAAATTCCCATGCCTAGCATAAATCGCAGGCGAAACAGATCAAGAAAGCTTCGTTGCTGATGCCCAATCGGATTCCTACCCCTTCTTCTATTCCGAAATCTTCTGTTAGAAAATGGTCTGTTGTACTATATAATATAAGCAAATCGGCTCTTTGAAAGTGGGGAACGAAACTGGCCATACTGCCACTTCCCTAGCGACTTTCCTTACTTATTCTGACTCCCTGGCACTAGACTAGGGGGAGTCACTTCGCTCGCCTAATGCTCTTCTTTGTCTTGGATTGTCCTTCCTCCGGGCTATGCCTTTTCATTTGATGCCTTTATCCCCGACCCCAAGCCCTAGTTTCGTACCTTTCCTGGGATCGGCTAATGCCGATTTCCTTCTTAGAGCCTGGTTCGTGCCATGCCTGTAAACAGAATACTAGCAGACATAATCAATAGCTGTTACAGAAGGAGCTTCAACTCGTTCAAATGGGGGACGCTTCGACGTCTTCAGAGTCCGAGAAGTGGACAAATGCTACTAGTCTTTTCGACGAATCACCTGTTCTTGGAATAAGAGCTCTGAGACTTAATGGCTTTTCGGGGGGGTTTAGCCTGGCCCTCCGCCTTTTCGGAATATAATGCTTCTTTGACAGAGCTGACAGAAAAGAAAGGGGCTTCTGCAAGGGAATCAGAATAGGTGACAGGCCAATAGGAAGCTTGCTACGGTCTAGTCCGGACGGACCTGGAAAGCGCGATGGATATGTTATCAGCCAATGCATCTTCTTGCTACCCGATTTTGACAATACCGATAATCTGACCTCGGGCACAGACAACTATCAGTTATTTGCTTGCTTCCGTGTAAACTCACTAAATAGCCTTCGTACTTGATCCTGTCTTTTTTCTTAAAAGGTGAGCTGTATTCCAAGTGAGAAGGCTTCCGTAGGTCGCTTTCCCAGTGAAAGAGAGCCCGCATGAAAGACCAGTCCTGTTCGTCCAACAGTTTGACCAGCCAGGAAGGATTGCAGGCAGGAACGAGACCTTGTGGGATGAATCCTTCTTCCTGGTGCCAAGCTAAACGCTAACAGCGGATTCTATCAACGCCGAAACACCGTATTCTGTGCATCTACGTGGACTGAGTGGCTAACCATTATAGGAGTAGGGCTATCCATCTTTCGATGTGACAACCAAAGTGCTCTAAAACTTGCCTTCAATCCAGTTCTTCATGCCCGAAGCAAAGACATTGAAAATGCCAAAAGCTGCAAAGGCCGAAAAAGGAAAGAAAATCCCTCGATCCGGCAAGGTGCGAAGCGAAGTACCATTTTCTTCTTAGAACGTAAGCTCTACTAACTTCATAGTTACAACGGATTGTCCGATAATACGTTATTAGATAACTAGAGTCAAGTGAGGAATGAGAGCTGTAAGGGAGACGATTTTCGGGGGTGTCAGCTATCACCGGAGTATACTTCTTCATCTTTTGGGATATCTGGAATATTCCTATCAATGACTTTGATTAGGAGTCTCGTCTTGAGCGCGAAACCTCCTCTGAGTAGTCTTTGCGAGGTAGGTCTTTCGTTTCCAATAGAAGGCCGTCATCCTTTTGTCGTCAGTTAGCCACACCTAACCAAGATCTTGTTCACTACTTCGTAACCTCGCGGCTACTTCAAAAGCCTCTTATTCCTAACACGGGTATAATAGACTATGGGGATAACTTTCATATTCATATGCTAACTTCCTACCTCCTTACGAAGATAGCAGGAGCTCCATCCGGCTACGGGATTAGAGCGAGCTGGCTAACCGCGGAACATAGATTCAGAGGTTCCGAGAACGTAGGCTACTGAGAATGAACCAAAGACATCGTTCGAAGATGACCAATGAGAGCAGGATTGGGTATGATTGGTGATAGTCCTGTGCAGTCTCGGCCCGCCTTCTTTCTTTTATTCTGATTAGAGGGAATTACGGGCTTGGCTTCTTTGACAGATTCCTATTGTTCCATTAGAGTTTAGAGTATATGGAGTAGTTTCTTTCTATTTAAGGGATTCCGTCAGACTGCTTAGGTGGACGACTAGCACTCTTTTGATCAATTCCAGATCCCCTTTCAATCTATCTTGAATAATTCATATGCCTTTCCTCCTCTGTAGGAGGATCAAAATCTCTCTTCAATGCCTGTCTACTGCTCTGATCGATTACTCGTCTAAGAAGAATAAAGGGAGGCGAGCTCAGTGAACCTAACGTAACGATAGGAGAACTGAGCTAGTGAAGTGAACTAAAGGGAATGATGAAGTGACCCTACTTGGGCACGAATGGCATAAGACTTGCTAAGGAAGGTATGATTCGGAAGAGAGCTAACACGAAGCTTTCCCTCATCCGTAGCAGCCACTGCCTTGCTTCCTTGCACGCCCACCTTCCCCGACACGAGGGCTAGGCTCTATTGGGCGTAGGTGATCCTTTCTTTACTAGAGGAGCAGGAAAGAAGACACTAAGATACGTAATTAGAGAGGTGAACCAGCGAGGAAATGAATGCATTTCCATACTATAAATAAATCAGTCAGTGGAATAGATAGAACATTGAATCATTCCACATCACTTATTCTATTCTACGGGATCTTACGAAGCCTGTTCATGCATGACATAATTCAGGTATGATCATAGAAAAGATTCTCCTCAAGCGAACCGGCCTATCCTATGCTACATAGGGGGAATTACATGGTGGTTGGATGCGGAGACACATTTGGTTATGAATTCCAACGTGGCGGATAAAAGAATATATCGACATGGGCCAATCAATAGTTCAAGTCGCACACTCCCATAATCCACCCTCTCTTCGGAGAATCCACTTCAACTATTCGTATCAAATCAAAAATACAAGACTTCGGAGTTGAAGAGAAGTATCCAAATAACATGTCTTATCTTTTGATTCAATAATCCATATTTGTAGCAATGAAATACTATTGTTCCTTCCCCGATATGATATATGTATATGAGAAATGACAAATATCTATGATCTGTCTTCTCTATAAAGGACCCGAAATACCTTGCTTACGTATCATTGGGAAGTGCATTAACATAAGGCAGTAAGAAGAGGCAATACACAAGTGTGTAAACTATAAAAATGAGTCAAAGTGGATTGGCCGACACTAGCACTTCCACGCAATAACTCTACCAAAGGCGATCCTATTACAGGAATAGCTTCAGGTACACCTGTCACGATTTTTACTGCCCAATAACCAGTCCCGAGGTAAGGAATAACCAGTTACACCAATGCAGTCAATACACCCAAAACTACACCTGTAACCCAAGTGCATTCGCGGGGTTTTTGAAATCCCCTGTAAGATACACACGAAATACGTGCAGAATCATCATTAGAACCATCATACTTGCTGACCATCGATGAACTGATCGGATTAACCAACCAAGCTTCAGTCATTATGTATTGAACAGAGGAAAAAGCCTCTGTAACGGTTGGACGATAGTCAAAAGTCATAGCAAAACCCGTAGCTACTTGTACTAAAAAACAAGTCAGTGTGATCCCCCCTAGACAATAAAATATGTTGACATGAGGAGGAACATACTTACTAGTTATATCGTCTGCAATCGCTTGAATCTCGAGATTAGGCGCTGTAAGCCCTCACTACGCTCGTAGGTCGGAAACTCCCGCTCGGTCGTCAATCTCATACCAGTCGTTGCATTTTAGCAGCTTTTCCTGCCCTTCTTCTTTCTCATCATAATCCGGGAAAGATTCCGCCTTAACAGCTACCACTTCTTCTGCTTTGTCTCTCTTCTTTCTCCTCAATAGCATATGATTTTCTCTGCGTGGCGCAAGGCCTATCGAAATCATAGACTCACTTCGTTCGCCTCACTGTCGCTCGCCTCTCCTTTTCTTTCCTTTTTTCAATTCAATGGCATTCAACATCTATGTCATTTTCACTAGCCGAAAGCGGCGCTTCGGAGTATCTTTTTGGGAATAGTCCGTTTTCTTCCAAGGTAAGGCGAGCGACAGTGAGGCGACCGAAGGGAGGCTTCCGTTTCGGGGTCGGGACAGAGCGAAGATCCATAATTAGGTTAGTAGTACGGGTGGAAATTTCCTCCAATCGGAAGACTTGCTTTTCTATTGGGATTGCATGCCAATTTTAGGGATTAATCACTTCACGGGTTTGTTTGGGAGTTGGTAACATTCAAGTTCCGTATGCTGTAAAGGGCATCCATTTTCCTCCGCCACATTGATTGGCCGTTATCGGCGATAATCCTTTGTTTCGGTATAGAGGATGGAAAAGCTTAGATCACAACGAGGCTGCCCAGTTCCTATCACCTATTTATGCACCACTTTCTCCGCTTCCATCCCGCGGATCCGCAACTACTTTGACATCCAATCCATCGTTTACATTGAGGATCCTTGGTCTCTTAGCCTTTAGACCTCTTGCCCCGCCATCTCCCGGGATCCAGAAACTCGAAAACAAATATGCTCGGCTGGCTCATCAATGGTTCGCAGGAGGAGTAGAGTGATTAGCGGGAATTGGAGATTGTGCTCGTTCGCTAAAGTCCTCAACTGTCTGCCTGCCCGTTGATTCAGTACGTTCCTATCCCCTTGGGAAGTTTGGGAAATCTTCCACTTTCACCCGGTTGGTATTGAGCAGCCAGGTGGGGCAGGTTTGGTTAGAATGGGAAGGGCCCGATCTATCTCATTCAATCGTTCGTTCAATCGTATATGACATGCATGTTGACCCCCTTTCCCTTTTGCCTAAGGCGCTTGCGGTTCGAACCTCAGTGAGAGCCATGAGGTGGAAACGTTGGTTGGTTGTCGCATTCAAGTTCTTTTCCAGCAACCAATTACCAGGTCACGTGGGATCAGGAGCGAGTCCTAGTTCTGCTTCCTTCGGGTTCTCGGCTGGTTCGGTGGCTCCAGCTCCGGAGGGTCGACCTGGATTCAAATCTTTGTCCGCACAAACAAAATGTTGGGGAATATGTGGGCTTCGACACCGAGCAAGATATTCTATTCTCCCCGTCGATTCCGATAGGGAGCAGCTTGGTCCAATAACAACCAATCTCATACATAGATGTGGGGCCCTCTTACGTGGCATTCTTCTCAAAGCAATAAGAAAGTTCGAAATATTGGTGAATCTGACGCTCTGGTGGACTCCGAGGTACCTCCTTCCTTCCCATTCGACTTCCCAACAATGACACAGGGTTGAGGACTGAACAATAAGACCCGACCCGAAAGCATCCTATAGCCGCCTTTTGGACATGGGATCCCAGGGACGGTGCGGTCAACCCACATCGTGAGAGAAAGGGTCTGTCTAGCCCGGAGAACAACGGGAAGCTAACCTCCCAAGAGCGAGTTTTCATAAGGCGAGCGGAGTGAGGCGACCGTTAGGGAGTAAGCGTGGATTGAGGCGACCGACCCGGTAGGGAGGTTTTCTTTTGATAAGCGTGAGATCATCCTTCTTTCCTGATGTCAGTTTGGAATAGAGGCGACCGAAGGCGACCGTGCCGGGAGGGAAGGCGAGCGCAGTGAGATGACCGTTAGGGAGGTAATGGCGGTGAACGCCAGTGAGTTAAAGCAAGAGGACCCGGTAGTGAGGTTTTCTTTCGAGTGTAGCGGGTATCTCGATGTCAAGGCAGGGAATGGAATGTTTTGAGGCTAATAGGGCCTTTGGTGCCTTGCGAAGAGACATCTTTGAGTCTAATAACCATAGCTATATATTGACTTTCAACACTGGGTTTTTGAACTTCACATATAGCTCATCAGCTTGTGACTTCGCACTCTCAGTTTCGAGATTGGGAATCGACGGAACTGCCCTTTCAACATGTGAAAGGTTATTTAGGTAGCTTAGCTGGTTAGATTTACTGAAGGCGCCCTACGGAAGCATCGTCCTATCTAAGAGTTTTCAATTTCCCTTTGATGTCCTAAATGTTCTCTTTAATAAGGTCGCCTTGACCGGGCTCTTCACCGTAGAACCTTTACCCGTTCAACTGGAGCACAGCTATACTTTCATCGCTTTCACTAGCAGTCATAGGGGCACTTTTTGTTTTGCCTCCCTTAAGTCCCCTTCCACTTTCCTTCGCCCTTGGAAGTTGACTTTTTAAGTGTCGATAGATCTTGACATCTTGATGTGCAGAGAAGATTTTCCTTAATCTCGGATGGACCCTTCACTGCGCACAAGGCTTAAGCAAACCGAAGGACCCCTACGCTTCGCGCCTAGAGCCGACGCTTGTCAATAGTAGACCTAAGGAATTCCTGATAGAGAAGACTAGGTCGCTAGCCTTCCACGAGTAAAAGAGTACCTTTCTCCTCTTGACTATTCTATGAGAGTTCCCAGACGGCCAATGACGACTCACCATCCGACATCAGTCCCACCGACAGATGCTTGGGTGGTAGGTTTAGCTTCTGCGGAACTCTTTCTGAGGCCAACAAATGTCCGCCTATGATGCTTATGACGGAACGCTGGCTCACTAACAAGTTGGTCAGTCTGGCTCGGATCCTCGTCCGATGCTTCTCGAGGCGCGAAGCGTAGGCAACAAAAGCCCCTTTCCCAGCAAAGGCGTTTGCTTGTATTTACAAAGAACAGTAAACCCTCACAAGGTTTCTAAATATACCTGTTCATGTAAAGCATGACAAACCACTTTGAAACAAGTGTATACGAAAGCATATGAGTCAAACATCAAAGGCACCGCACCGAGCATGACAAAGCAACAACATCATGGCATTTACTCAGAGTTATCATCAATCACTACATCAGTCATACAGGATCCAAATCCAGAATACAAAGACTAAAGGCGAAAATGCAAGATACAGACATCATCAAGGCCACGCCACAGCAGACAGAACTCCACCTCAGTCCTTTCTCCCCTTCTTTTTCTTCTTCTTGGGAGAACCATCAGAGCTCGACGAGGACAGACTGGCACCAAAGGTCGCAAGCTTCGCGGCCGCCTTCACCATCTTCTTCTGAAGGCTCCACATCGCCGTCCGCGCCTCCTGAGTCTCCTCAGCCGACCGCTGAGCCGCCTTCGCTACGCGCCTCTGCGGCCTCCCTCCTCGCTTCTCTCTCAGCCCTACGAGCTGCCTTGGCTGACTCCTCGCTGGAGCGCCAGCCCTTCTCTGACATCTCCGCCCGGCCCTCGGCCCTCGCCGCACGATCAGTCAGTACAGCACTCGAGGCCCGCAAGGTGTCAAGCTCCTGAAACCACAAACCAAGGCGCCCGAAGGCGACCGAAGGGAGGTAGTGAAAAGAGGGCAGCGACGGAAGAGGACAAGGAAGTGATAGTGAGGCGAACGCAGTGAGAAGGGAGCAGTGAGAAGGCGACCGTTAGGGAGGTGATAGAAGTGCCATTCAGGGTAGTGAACCCACGTAGCGGTAAGAAGACCGAGTGGAACGATCAGTTCAGTTGTTGCTTTCAGTCCTGTTGCTAGCAGTTGTTGCTGGAACTATGTGGTATGGTTCAGCAACTACCCCAATCGAGTTATTTGGTCCTACTCGTTATCAGTGGGATCAGGGAGACTTCCAGCAAGAAATATATCGAAGAGTTGGCGCTGGACTAGCCGAAAATCTGAGTTTATCGGAAGCTTGGTCTAATAAAATTCCTGAAAAATGAGCTTTTTATGATGACATTGGTAATAATCCGGCAGCAAAAGGGGGATTATTCAGAGCAGGATCAATGGACAGCGGAGATGGAATAGCCGTTGGGTGGTTAGGGCACCCCGTCTTTAGAGAATAAAGAAGGGCGCGAGCTTTTTGTACGCCGTATGCCCACTTTTTTTGAAACATTCCCGGTAGTTTTGTTTTGGTAGATGGAGATGGAATTGTGAGGGCCGATGTTCCTTTTAGAAGGGCAGAATCAAAGTATAGTGTTGAACAAGTAGGTGTAACCGTTGAGTTCTATGGTGGCGAACTCAATGGAGTCAGTTATAGTGATCCTGCTACTGTGAAAAAATATGCTAGACGTTCCCAATTAGGTGAAATTTTGAATTAGACCGGTTTGAAATCCGATGGTGTTTTTCGTAGCAGTCCCAGGGGTCGGTTCACTTTTGGGCATGCTACGTTTGCTTTGCTCTTCTTTTCGGACACATTTGGCATGGTGCTAGAACCCTGTTCAGAGATGTTTTTGCTGGTATTGATCCAGATTTGGATGCTCAAGTGGAATTTGGAGCATTTCATTACCTTCCTTCCCTTCAAAGGGGGGCATTCATTCTATTCCGAAAGTTCCACTCTTTCAGACTGACTATTGATTCATTTCCATCAAACCTTCTTTCAAAGAGAAAGAGAGCACCGGATGAAATCCGTCTTTCTTCCGTCACGGTAAGCGGGTTCTTTCTAGGACTGATAGTTCAGTTCAAGCGTATCATAGATCCAACTCTTTTAAGCCTTTTAAGTCAAGCTTGTTGCAAGTCTTATGGCCCAAACAGAGTACAGAGCCGGCACTCCCGGAAGCCTGTGGGGAATGGGGAAGGAAGACCAGACAGAGCTTGAGAGAAGGAACGAATATCGCTAAAACCGAGACTTCGGGACTCAGGTCAAGGAGATCAGATAGACGTGACCCTCGTATGGAGAACAAATCCTATCTCTTATCTCTCTAGTTCCGGAACTCTTGGTAAGCTAAGTTTCTTTTTTTATACCTTTAAAGAAAAAAACACCTTTCTTTTTTCAAAACCTTATTAGTTATGAAAGCGGAACCCGTTCGGAAACCAACTTGATCGATTCAGTGCTTGGATTAGGTCCGGGTAGAGAACAGGTGCAGGCGCTTCATTCACATCTGGATTCGTATGACGCTTCGGATCTGGAGAGACATGAATGGGTGTTGGAACGGGTCCCGAGTCAACTGCATGCGCTCGCTTGAAGACGGGCTTTCCTGTGCTTTCAACAACCTTCTTTGTCCTCAGCGTAGTACTTGATCAATCGAATATAATGCGCATTCTAATGCTGCACGTTGTTATTTGATTTGCCCTCTGTTCGCCAGAGATCGAGGCGAGCGAAGTGAGTATATATCGAAGTGAGGCGAACGCCAGTGAGGAAGGGAGCAGTGAGAAGGGAGGTGAGGCGAACGCCAGTGAGGAAGGCGACCGAAGGCGAGCGAAGTGAGTATATATCGAAGTGAGGCGAACGCCAGTGAGGAAGGGAGCAGTGAGAAGGAAGGCTAGGCATCTGCGTCTGTCCCATGATCCGGATTGATTGGGGATATGAAAAGTGCCGTAGTTAATGCGTATGCTTAGAGTGCGGCTGGCTTGGCTTAGCTTGCCGTGAAACACTTTGATTTTCTTACCGGAGATCGAAATATAAGAAAAGAAATGATCAAGCCCTGGTATAGTAGCGGAATAATGCCTGTGATCGATCCAGGTTGGAACTTTTCGAGATCTAGTTGGTGTGCCACGAGAGCTATACGATACAAAAATGGGAGAATCACCTCTTCCATCGGACTTCTCTCTGTCTCGTTGTCTCGTCTGAAAGTGATCGATTCGCTGCGAGAAAGCAAAGGCGACCGTTAGGTCGCCCACTCCGCGGTGAGGCGGCCAGCCGAAAGATTCAGTCAAGTCAGTGAAATCCCCGCTTTCGCTTTGGTCGACCTTCAACCTCTTTGTTTCAACCTATTGACAGGAGGCTGAGAATGATGGGTTTTTGCCCAAAATCGACCAGCTAGGAGGGTCAGTCAATGATCGATCGTGTCTCAGTCTGGATGTAGATTTCCCGCTTTCGACCTGCATGCACTTAACTTAGGGCGAGATTCAAGCAGTCTCTTTTTTCACAGATGGGAATGTGCTCTTTCGGTATGACTACTCGATTGGATTGGCTTTCTTTCAGAACCTGCACCCTTTTTCCTCGATCGTCCGTGTCTTTTCGACGGAGAGGAACCGTTTCCATAGAGGAAGACCGGGTAGGACTGCACGACTATCTATGGTTTCCGGTCCACGACTATTATTGGCTTACCCCTGAAAGTAGAGACAAAAGGCGGGATTGAATATGGCACTTGACCGCTCGGGTTCAAGTGAGAAATCGTCGTGTGGAAGAGGATCCGTTTCGACGGAAGCAAACTATTCAGTAGAATACACCATCCTTGACCCTATTGAGGTCCTTAGTAGCGTTGACCTGGAACTGAACTTCGACTACTTGGAAACCGCCAAAAGCCCTATTTGCATTGCGGCTCATTCGTAAAGGTCCCACACTGTTTGACGGTTGGCTTGGAAGAGCAACTTGACCATCTTCCGAAGTGAGAAAGAATCTACTGATCAAAGGTGGTGTAACCTGAGTGGACTGCTCTACATTCAGCCACGCCACAGTGACTTGCGAAGCGCTACGGACGGGACGAAGCAGCCAATTGCTGGCTCTGAATAACCAGCCCAGCAATTGGCTAAATTCTTCCATAACATAACGGGGGCGCGCGAGCCAAATAGGTGCACAAGAGTACTTCGCGCCACAACCATCTCTTTTTTATGGGTTCTACGGACCGATGCCTGCTGCTTCATCTGGTAAAAAATCTTCATAGATATGCCTGTAATTAGAAGGAAGAACCGCCATAAAAATCTTCCTCGTGTATCATCTGTAGCAGAACTATGAACGGGAGCTAGCAATCCGGACCGTATTGAAAAGGTTCCTGAGACACAGCATGGAAGAGTCAAAATATTAAGAAGCGAGGTCCAAGAATGAAGAAGGGATAGAATTACTGAATGAATACGAGCTGTGGCTGATACCCGAGGCATAAAAGACGCATTTTCTACGGGATCCCGAAACCACCAGCCACCCCGACCTAATTCATGATGAGCCCACCAACTTCCTGGCGAGATGCCTACGGTTAAAAACAACCGACATGTCAAGATCCAAATTCGAATTGGTTCCTGGTCCTGGTCAGAGACCACTGTGTTCCCGCCGGCGGTCCAACAAAGAGGCGAAGTAGTGGTCTCTTTCTTTCCATTACGAACGACACGCTTCGTCTGCTCCCTCCCCGTGTCCATTAGCGCTCCTGTCCAGAGCGAAGAAAAGGCGAGCGAAGTGAGGCGCCGCCGAAGCTGCATGAGCAGGCTTCTATTGCTACGCAACAATAGAGCAGGTGCGCCGCCCACTAAATGTTTTAATGATCGGGTAAAGAGCGAGCTTCTTATATGATGGGATCCGACGCATCCAGCAGAGCGAAGCTGCGTCCCATTCTTTTCGGCGGCATCCTTCCGCATTGGCGGCGAGTGGAGTGCCACAATCCCATTCATCATTTTTGATCTACATAAGCCAAAGCCCATAGCACTGGCTACGTCTCCGGCATAAATGCGAGGAGGATGTATAGCTGATATAGGATCTTGTGGAACAGGATTTGATTCTGCAAGCGGTTCGGTACGAACGAAGAAATTTCGAACAAAAGGATCAGAACTCGCTGATAGGAAAGGAGAGAAAAACAAAGCAATGCCAAGAGCTCCGTCAATCCGCTGTTCATCGATAGACGAAGCTCTCTCTTTTTCATCTCGTGCCAGATGCAACAAAAGAAAAGTGCTTTTTCCTTCTCGCGAACCACGGGAGCGCCCAGCGCCCAGAAGAGCAAAGCTCATTTTCCTTCCAGGGTAAAGCGGCGCATCAAAAAGGGCTGGCCTGTCAAAAGTCCAGTTCCTTCGCGAACGAAGTTCAGAATCAACAAGGGTTCGTAGAACGAAGGGAGTGTACAACTGGGGCGCAGCCCCGCTTTTTTGTTGGAGAGATAGAATGGAGTTCTTCACAAAGTTCGAGACAAAGGCGCATGGTCTATAGCCTCTTCGTTTTGAGACATTATGGCTTTGGGGTCGACCCCGGTAACAAAGAAGCAATCCATAAAAACTTGGGATCCAACACCATGATAAAATACTACCCTCATGATTAGACCATGTCCCTGAGATTTGATAAAAGAAGGGTGCATTAGCGGTTAATACGTTGTAATTGGATAAGTTATTAGGAATATGACGGAACGAAAGACCAAGGAAAGGAAGAAGAATGCACCAAAATGCAGGTGCTGCACCAAACGCTGGTGGTTGTTTCTTGTTGTAAATGAATGCAACAAAAAGACCCGGAAATAACGAATAATGAGAGAATGAATTTATTGACATTTCGTGCTCATTTCCTTCTGCTTTGTTATTCCCATCATCCGGTAACCACAGGATGATCCCAATCTTCCTTTTAGTATTTAGTAATAGATCTTTTTGATATGTCTCAGTCTCCGCGGCAAGGAAGACAAAATTGAGTCGTTTATCAAGAAAGGATCATGGTGGTCCCTATATCTCTGAGGGGTGTACCACTGTAGTAGTTTTCAAGTCAGCTTAAGAGAGAGCTCGGCTCAAAAGAAAAATCTCCTTATTCTTAGTAGCTAGTGGAATTGATCACTCTCCCTCCCTTGGAACCAGCCCGCACCTTTGCAGTTAACCCCCATGCTGGAAGTACCCACACTATCGCCTCCCCCTTAAGAGGTCTTGGATAGCTTCTATCATACGAAAAAGCTGTCGTAAAGTTTCGTTGTTCGTTCCGTCGTCGACCCTATGTGACTCAATCAATTGGGGGACCAGAAACCGAACTTCTCTTTTGTGAAATGCCGTGGGTCAGTCATCTATTCGTACGAGATTCGTTATGGAAGGAGGGAGTTGGCTGAAAAAGATGGACAGTAACGATCGCGTAATATCAATTTATCGGCCTCGTCATCGAAAGCGGCTTCCAATTGCTCGGAAATTATCAGCTATATGGGGGACTTGGATGGTGAGCAAAAACAATTGATCGAGAAGTTGGTCAACTTTCGCATGAAAGATGGTAAAAGAACGAGAGTTCGTGCTATTGTTTATAAAACTTTTCATCGCCCAGCTCGAACTGAAGGCGATGTAATCAAACTTATGGTTGACGCCGTGGATAATATAAAGCCCATATGCGAAATGCAAAAAGTCAGAATCACAGGTACTATTTATGAGATCCCTGGGATTGTAGCCAGGGATCGTCAACAAACCTTAGCTATTCGTTGGATCCTTGGAGCAGCTTTCAAACGACGTATAAGCAACAGGATAAGCTTAGAGAAATGTTCATTTGCTGAGATACTGGATGCTTACCGAAAGAGGGGAATTGCACGTCAGAGAAGGGAGAATCTTCATGGACTGGCTTCCACCAATCGACGTTTCGCGCATTTCAGATGGCGGTAAAGTGATACCACGGAGCTCTTCCTCATTCAGTCATATTCTTAAGTCAGAAAGGTCCCTTTTCATTCATCTGAATATAGAATAGAAAGTTATGATATAAGACATAAGGATTTCTTACTTGTTCTAGTAAGATAATAACAATGGTAGCTTTCAAAAAAGTATAAGCTCATCGACGGATGTAGCGCAAACTTCTTAGCTATACGAGAACTATCGTAGGAATATCAATATGTAGCTATACGAGAACGTACGTGACTTGCTTTCTTTAGTTCGGTTGGAAAAGAAAAGGAATCCTTTCGCTATCGCTTCACTTGCTACATTGCATTAACACTTACGATAAGGTCAAGAAGGCATTTGATTTTGATGAAAGCGAAGAGGGGAAAGTCTCGAACTCGACTCTATCTAGTATTAGCTTACTAAATAGGGTCGGATGTAGCTATATATGTTTATGAAAGAAACTAACAATTAGTCTACTATAAACTAAACTAGCTGACTATTAACATACTCCCTCCGGTCGCCTCACATAATTTGAATTTCTCTGACATTCTACGTTTCCGAAATGGATCCTATCAAATATTTGACATTTTCTATGATCATCTCTATTTTAGGTATTCGGGGAATCCTCCTTAATAGACGAAATATTCCTATTATGTCAATGCCAATTGAATCAATGTTATTAGCTGTCAATTCGAACTTTTTGGTCTTTTCTGTTTCTTTGGATGATATGATGGGTCAATCATTTGCTTCATTAGTTCCAACCGTGGCAGCTGCGGAATCTGCTATTGGATCAGCCATTTTCGTTATTACTTTTCGAGTCCGAGGGACTATTGCTGTCGAATCTATAAATTGTATTCAAGGTTAAAGATCACTATAGTATAGTTAGAAAATACGAAGTTCCGCCGCCTCACCGCGGAGTGGGCGACCTAACGGTCGCCTTTCTTTTTTTGTTTTTTCGCCGTGCGAGCGCATCCTGTCCTACACAACTTCCCGTTCCCTTGCAGAAAGATAGATAGGATAAGGTTTCCCAATGAGATTGAGTTCAACGAATATGCAGGATAGAAAGATGCTATTTGCTGCTATTCCATCTATTTGTGCATCAAGTCCGAAGAAGATCTCAATCTATAATGAAGAAATGATAGTAGCTCGTTGTTTTATAGGCTTTCTCATATTCAGTCGTAAGAGTTTAGGTAAGACTTTCAAAGTCACTCTCGACGGGAGAATCGAGTCTATTCAGGAAGAATCGCAGCAATTCTCCAATCCTAACGAAGTCATTCCTCCGGAATCCAATGAAGAACAACGATTACTTAGGACCAGCTTGCGAATTTGCGGCACCGTAGTAGAATCATTACCAACGGCACGCAGTGCGCCTAAGTGCGAAAAGACAGTGAAAGCTTTGTTATGCCGAAACCTAAATGTAAAGTCAGCAACACTTCTAAATGCCACTTCTTCCCGTCGCATCCGTCTTCAGGACGATATAGTCACAGGTTTTCACTTATCAGTGAGTGAAAGATTTGTCCCCGGGTGTACGTTGAAAGCTTCTATCGTAGAACTAATTCGAGAGGGCTTGGTAGTCTTAAGAAAGGTTCGGGTGGGGCGTTCTATTTCTTTAGAATAAGGAAGAGAAATGGATGAGAACTCTTCATGCTAATAGAAGAGCGGATCCAATACACATCATCATTCTCAGGAAATGCAGCAAGTACTTGAGGAATTTGGGGATGTCATGCCCCACGAGTTAGTTGCCCAAGGGTTGGTGTGGCTAGGAGGGCAGTCTACCGCAAGATCGAGTTTGAGCCTGGAGCCAAAGCTGGGTTGGTTTGGCTGACCTTAGTTGGTTGAGCTCAGGAAAGAATTTCCGGAAGTCATCTCGCCAAGATATATTTAAGCCTCCAACGGCCCACTACTCACTTCGCTCGCCTCTTTTCTTCCATAAGAAGCGGGAGCCTTAGATTAGATTTTGCATTGAAACTCGGGCGCTCAACCAGGCCATCAAGAACAAGTATGAACTTTGATTGCAGACTTGTTTGACTGAGCGCTTCATACTTCTCGAAGTTGGATCTACGGTCGGGCTACTACCAGGTGCGTATCGCAGAAGGAGACGAGCAAAAGACGACCAGTATTACAAGCAAGGCGCTGTCAAGCCTTTGATTTTTGATTATGCCTTTTGGACTCACCAATGCCCCTGCCACGTTCTGCACCCTCATAAATGAGCTATTCCACCCGTACTTAGACGACTGGTGGTATACTTGAATCGTGAGCTATAGCCAGTCGTTAAACGACCACGTTAGCCACCTCCGGACTTAAGGCGCGTAGCGGTATGTGGCAGGAGAAGGCGCTAAGGGTGGCCCTGGGCAGGCTGTGGATACAACGGCTATGTCAAGGTCCCAAACCTCAGCACCCAGATCATGAATCTGGCCCCGGAAGATTGAAAGCTAGCTACGCTGGTGCTGTCAAGGGGAGCCAACAAGCCTCTGCTGATCTCAAGACCGGAAACGGTTGTGGTTCCCCCATTTCTTTGGAAAGAATTAAACCGAATGTGGAGGATGGGAGGGTTAGAGTGAAGCCACCGCAAGGCATTACTGCTGAGGGTTGCTCCGTTTGGAAAAACACCTTGGTTGGATATTTTGTAGGTCAAACGCTACGCGCCTACCCGGTAGTTAGTTTTATTGCGCACAGGCTATGGGATGACTTGGGGTTGGAAGAGGTGCTTTCGTCTGATAATGGATTTGGTTTTCAAGTTCAACAGTGAGGAGAACTTGGGTGTTGTATTGGACCGCGCTCCATGGCATATGGCCAATAGGCCACTGGTGCTCATTGTTCTCATAGTCAGAAGAGTCAACCAGGGAAAGTGCCATTAGGAAGTGCAAGGGGCACAGCAGATGACTTCCTTAGTCTAGTTCCGTGCTGTGCTGTTATCATTAAAAAGAAGAATCGCAGGAAGAGCGGTTAAGCTCCGTCAAAACCTTTTTAAGGGTAGCGCTGGCGTGAGGTCCCCACTCCGCGGTGAGGGTTCTCTTTCGTGTCATCAATGTGGGAAGAAGAAGATGATCAGATGAAGGGCATTGAGGGTGACTTCCTTCTTCTGCTGTTGAGGCCGCAGGTTGTTTTGGACGGGATAGGTAATGGTTTTAGAGGGGCTACGTAGTGCAGCTTGGCTTAGGGCGCAGCCAAGTCCAGTCATCTATCTATATCTATATACGCTATATCACAACGACTTCTATCTAAGAATTCTTCAAACTCAACCGCTTACGCTACGCGCCTCTAGCTCTGATACAACTGGTGTGGAGATGTTAGGCCTTTGTCCCCGATGACGGGTCTCACGCGACTCGGAGCAGAGGCGAGGAAGGGCCGCGGCGGATGGCCTACTATTGATGATGGCGAGAGGAAGGCTCGAAGCGGGGCGTGGACCTTAGCGGCCTACCTATAGTACTGACGGGGAAGCAGGCACATTCGACGGGCGGAATGGAATTGCGCAGGACGATAACCAACTAGCTGTCTTTGTCGCACAGAGCAACACGTATCAACAGTTGGCGGGGCTATATCAAAATGTTCACGACGAACTGTTGATGTGTACCCCATCCAACGCACAATGCATTCGGGTAGTCCGGGTAGCTCGAGCAAGTCTGCTTCGTCCCTCCGATCGATCATTCCCGTTCCACCGGTGATAGGCGGGGGCCTTCCCGTTCCAAGTCGGCCCTATTGCTATCATTTCAAATAGGGAAGTGCCATTGAGGGTCGCGATTACGGGAACCAAACCCGCCCGGAACTAGCCACCCCGTTCCCCACCCCTTATTCCTTCCCAATCCCCTCCTTGGCTTAACAGCAGCAGGCGCGTAGCGTTTAGCACTAGCGAGTGGTTCCCTGATGAGCGCATGTAGGGATAAGAGGCTCATCCCACTGTGGGAATCGGTCCCACCGGGCCAAATGAGAGTTAGCTGAACCACTTTCCAACCAAATGCTCTTGAAGGGCGCATTAGACATGGTGCCGAGGGATACTCCGCCCCCCCCCTATCTATCTGATTTCGCTAAGGCGCCTCGGTGAAAACAACCGGATCGATTGATGGGATAGGAAAAGAATTCGGTGAAACAGGTACGAGCCCCGAATAAAAGATTGAATGAGAGGAGGACAGCTGTTTCTATTTCATTGATGGATCGCTACTTACGCCGCTCTCGCTTTCGCTCAGACAGTCAGACTCATATGGCCTCCAAAAGGCTAAGGCAGTCAAGTAATGCGTAGACTTCCCGTCTGATTGATTGTTGGACTTAAGCGGAATCAAAGCCCGGGTGAACTATGCTATGATTGATGACCGACAAGTTTCTTACGTAGGAAAGGAAGTGAGCGAATGAGCAGTGCGCATGGTCTAACCCTGACGGAACGGAATGAAAACAAAAGTCATCCGCTCTTTTCAAGCCTGGCCCTAAGATTGATCGATTGACTCGCGCTCTGGACACGCCGTTGCCGTACATCCCGTTCCGGGGCGGGGACTGAAGTGTCGATCATGAGCAGTAGCATTTCACTGGCGGTTGAAGAAACTTCCTACTTCTATCGCATGAAACTCAGTCGTTTGAGTTTGAGAGAGTGATCAGTAAAGTCTTCGAGGAATGGTTTGATCCCCTTCTTTCTCGAACCGAGAGATCCATGAATCGGGATTCGTTTTCAAATATTTGATGATACCGGTTCTTCCTCCAACAAGGGATTGACTTAGGCGCAATAGCCTGTTTGAATAGAATCGTAAACGAAACCGCTCTATCGCTACATCCGTGTTTGCCCGCTACACCTGATCCTCACTTCGCTCGCCTTCGGTCGCCTCACTGCGCTCTTTACTCCCTAACGGTCGCCTCACACCACTCTTAAGAATTGGCACCGCACCCTAACCCTCTTCCGCTTGGCGCGAACTCCTTTCGGTTTGTCACGGAAGACATCCTGAAGATGGTATTAACTTCACTATCGGAAGGCCAGGACTTCGTTCTCTCCTACGTCCAGCTGTATAAAGGACTACGGAACGGGCAGAATAGTACATCCAAAGGTACTTGCGATAGGGATGGTGAAATCTTTGAATCCGATGGTGACCTCAGCGAGAAGGAACCCGCAAAGCTCGCAACTAGACAAGCACGCGTCATCTTACGCCCTGGCGAGGCTCCCATAGGACTAAGCAATGACCGGATGAAGGTTTGCAGCTTACCTGCCACGGAGGCAGTCGGTCAAAGGAAGAAGAGGAGCGCATTTAGGAGGGGCTGCTCACAGTGTGCGAGAGGGATGAGCGAGAACGATGTATTAAGCATATAGTAGGTTATTGTATTAGTCACTATACCCGCGGGAAAGGTCAAGCCTTAAAGAAAATAGTCAACCAAGCATAAGAAGGGCATTCGGAAGAGGAAGATGTTGAATCGGAACCCTCAAGAGTCACTTCAATCAGTGAATCACCAGACCAATCAAGTCCGACACCTGCCCGCCTCAAACTAGTCCATGATCTCTCGTCACGACTCACTTCGCTCGCCTTCGGTGTCTGCACCACTCGTCACAGGGCTATCAGTAGCAACGGTCTGTAACAAACTCGTTTCGAGAGAGATAGGAGAGCCTGATAAGCAAAAGGGGATAAGCATCTCGAGGACACCCTGACTCCGGTGAGCTTCACCGCTTCCTTTTCACAGGGGATGATTGATGGTGAAGTGGATGACATACCTGGATCAAGAAGTGGATAGCCCGAGAGTGTCCACTTGGTCAGTCAAGGTCTAGTTAGTCGATTAGTGCACAACCAACTGGAACTCGAGCCATGGATGAGTCGCAGTGATCTCACTCTTTGTCTGCACGCACTCACTGCAAATCACTGAATTCAGTGAAACCGTGAACCGCAGACGATGTTGATAGCAAGACTCAATGGAAGGGATCCTTAGCCAGCCCACTGAGATCGATGCATTCGATTTGCCGACTCCTTGCCTGCCTTACCGCATGAGCCCAGAAGAAAGTGCCGAACTGAACAGGTAGGTTCAAGGCTACATTGCCGAGGGTAATTACGGAAAGGCCTTCTTTCCCGTCCTTACTTGCCTTACCCTAAGGAATTACTGCTTGATTCTCCCCTAGCAACAATGCAACGATCCGTTTTTTCTTTTGCTTTGGTCGTCAGCGGCGATCGTCATGCTGGTAGGCCGCATCAGTGCTTCATCATTGACATGTCATAGTCGTAGGGTAGCAAGAGGGCAAACATTCAGGGATGCCCCAGTGTCAATGAGGGCGCCACCTACATTGAAGTCATTTACGGAGACGGTAATGTATAAGGGTGCTGCCCTTAACTCTGGAGGTGCGAGCTCGGACTCCGCAAAAGAGATGATAGTTGTGCCGAAAGCGGCAGATGCTCTTTTTCCAAGGGATTCTGGGGGATGTCCTTTTGGACCCAAGCATTCTTTAATACATCCAGGAGGGCCTGCCAGTGAGAGGGGGAACACTGCAATAGTTGCGCAATGGAGATTCGGGCTGGTGTTCTTTTTAACTGCTCGATGAGATCATAACCATCCTCTTGTTCTGTCCGTTCTCTGGCAGGTGGGACTACATTTTGTTGCTGCTGACTCGGCAGCACTACTCTGTTTGAAACAGCCCCACTCCTAGTGGTTGGCGCCATAACTGGTGTATCTTCAACGGAGATGACTGGAGTATGACCCTCCTCTGGTGAACCGGCCGGTTCGGAAGATGAAGGGGGTTTTGGCCTAAGGGAGTCTCGGTACTGGGAGTGGGGGTTTGGGTAGGAGAAGGTGTTGTGGGTGGAAGGACTAGGCTGACTGACTGACTGTGGGAGAATTGGTTTGGTCAGGGAAGGCTTGGGAAGCTTGGGTGAAGATAGGTTGGCTGGGAGTAGGTTGTGGAGGAGTAACGGGTTGAGGCATGGGCTGAGGGGTAAGTTGAGAGATTGGTCGCAGGATGGATTGTATAGGAGGGTTGGTGGGGTAAATGGGGATGGCACCGGAGGGGTCTGTTTTACTCTAAAGGTGTACACCTTAGGTAGGGTACTTTTTCGAAAGACGGCGAAGACGAGGGTTTTTGTATGAGTTCCGAAAGGGAACTCTGGAGATGCAAGAGAGAGCTGGTAAAAAAGAGAAGGTGACTCTTTAGCTGAGAATCCAGGGGGAACAACGAACAGATGTTGAGATTGAAGGAGTGTTAGGCTCTGATCAAGACCTCTTTGGTTGTTTGTACCTGACCTGAACCTGATGCCAAGGCCTTTTCAAGACATTTTTTTTCTTCCTGAATATCGTAGTTGGCTTTCTCCCAGAGCACAACGAGATCTGTTGGTAGAAAAGATGCGGATCGGATGATCAAGATGGTTCGGGCTCCACATTGGCATCAAGAGTACTACCCTTTTCGAGTCGCAGTTCCTCCAACCGGATAAAAGAAAGAAGAAATTCATTTAGAGGTTGCTTAGCATAGCAGCGAAACGAAAGAAGAGAAGCATAAGAAGGAGAGGGAGATCCGGCGAGCTGCTATTGGCTTGGATGTGAAAGAATTGGTTCTTCTTTTTTGAGGTTTTCTGCTTATGAGCCGGTTAGCTAAATGGAATAGATAGATTGGTGGCAACAGAAAGACTTGATTACAGGTCCTTAGCGGCCTCTCGGGGTGCTTTAGACCAGCAGATGGAGAAGGTTAAGAAAGCGGAGTTTCTTGCTTTGAACCTTCCACCGGCTTCGAGGCAAAGCCAGCGGTAGAGGGAGATATAGCTCGAATAGAACCAGAACTTTCGTTCCCCAACGAGTTGATCTGAAGGCTCGAAAGGAGGACCTAGTAGAAAGACCAGAACTTCACTCTTTCTCCTTCTCTGTCCTATCTTTGATCTCCATTCCACAGCACTTGCATCGAACATCTTCTTAACCCGAAATGGCTGAGTAGAGGATGGACATACGAAGTCCGCGAGAGCTTCCTTTGATAGAAGGACTCGGTGAGCGTCCTTCAATGCTTGCTTTGTTAGTTGTTTAGCCTACTTCATAGGTGTTGAGTGGTGGCAGGATGATTTTCTCATAGACCGTAACCGTCATGGATTCTCCTTCTGGTAAAGACAGAGAGCTGCGAGACTGGCTAGGGCATCTGCCTTTGTGTTCTGTCTCCTTGGCACATGTTCAATGTTGAAATATGCGAAGGTGCGTGCGTCTTCGCTCGCTGCTCTATGATAGGGTAAGAGATCGGGTTTTCTAACTTCATAGACGCCGTTCATTTGGTTAATTACCAACTTTGAGTTACCTCGAACTTCCAAGCGAGCACACTTGTCATGTCACGAGCTGGATTCGAACCAGCACCTCTGGGAGCAAAAGACAGGCCCAGCGAACTTACCATTCATTCATTCTGATCGCGACTTTGGTAACCCGGTTCCCTCCTCTGAGGTACATCCGGGGTCGGGTTTTAAACCGACAACTGTTTCTTATCAGCCCCCCTACTCTTTTCCTGAAGAATTCCTACTCAAGTCTTCTCGCTTTCATTCCTCCACTGATTCGCTTTCCCACGCCTGAATTCGTTTGAGCAAGAGTTCCGCAGCTTTTCGTGGTATCTTTAAGACGTGGCTTATGTAGTGGGCTTAACAGCGCCTCTGTAATTAGCCTTTTTATTGACACTAGCTCTTTATCTAGTAGTTGTATGATATCTGAAAGGAGTCGAGTATCGGTAGGCACAGATCATTGGTATTGGATGTATCGTTAGGTTGTGCCGAGTCAAATCTGCTCCACTTTTTGTTTTCCGTTGCAGAAAAGAGATCCCTTACCCCCACTTTCAAAAATGTTGAATATGAAGTCCGGGAGGCTGCAGGTACTATGGATCCTCTGACTCCCAGTTGCCTTCCCGGGTCTCGCCGGTGTTGCCTGTAGGTCGTGATGTGCCTCGAGATGGCCGTCTCCTGTCCCCCTGCTGGTGGGGAATCCGCCCCCGGGTCGTCGCTCTGCTGCGTCTGGCCCGTCCTCTAGGCACCTTTGGAAGGCAGGGAGTGTGACAACGTACACGCTTCCCCGGTCCTTCTCATCAGTTGCAGGGTTTGGTGGCCCGAAATTGACTTGGCTTCGCCAAAAAAAAGGCCTCATCTCCAAAGCCCGGCTCGCGAGGCGTCCCTCTCGCTGTAGGGAATTCTCCCCCTCGCCTCGCTCTTGTGACATGCTATGTTTCCCTTCTCCATTCCCAAGTCAAGGGTGAGTCCCATGCTTTTGTGGATCGCGGTCTCACGCACTAATCCCTACAGGTGCCCATAGTAGGCCGGCCGCCCTACCTAAACCAATCATCATATCGGTCCCTAGGCCCCATTGCAGGAAAGGCTCGGCTTCAAAACCGTACGTGGAGCTTCCGCCTCATACGGCTCCTCTAGGGATGGGGGTAGGCCCAGCCCAGGCTTTTTTGCGGTTAAGGTTGTTGTACACGACCTCAGTGGAGCATTCAGTTAGTGACGGCGATCGCAGGTTCGCCAGAGGAGAGGTGTTGCGAGCAACATTGCACAAACAAAGCCCTCCTGCCCGCAGCCCTATTCTATAAATTAGGCTGGCCACGTTACTGATAACCGCAGAACGAGCAATGAATCCCCAACGACAAACGAACAAGGGGGCGGGGCATTTTCGGGGAGTAGCCCGCTTCTTCAGAAACTTCCTGGCACATACATTAAGGGAGCCATCGAAAGGTGACTGAAACACCAGAAACGGGGACTACCCGAGCTAATGATAGAGGCAAGAACACTTTCCGGCCAGGTCCCATTAATTGATCATAACGATATCGTGGAAATGCTGCACGGACCCATATATATAGGAACGGAAAAAGAATCACCTTGATACTAAACCAGATCGAGCCCGGGATCTTCTTGGAAATGGGAAGATCTAGGATAGGCGGCCAACCTCCTGGAGAGAGCGATGTGCATGGACCGGGTGAGTAGGGATGCAGCTCCGTGGACCGCTCGTCGGGCCTGATAGGTGGGATTCCATCGCCTTCTCAAAGGAACCGTACGTGAGACTCTCGCGTCATACGGCTCCGTCCCGGAATCTGGACCTCCCCTTTCCTTTGTTTGACCAACAGGTCCGCGAACCCAATCATTCATTGATTGATGAAAGGTAGCTTTAGCCATTGATTGAAGCGGTAGAAGCTAGTCGCCAGCCCTCCGTCCCCTTGATTCCGCATAATCTTTGACCGTCTTTTTCATTACCAAGTTATTGTCGAGAGCTTGGACCGCGAGGCGCTTATTCGAAAGCTGAAGATCCCGAAGAAACTTCTCTTCGGGTTTACGTTTACTACGACTATCAGAATGATCATTGAAAATGATCTGATCAACCAGAGCCGGAGTGGAGGGAAGACCATCCGCGTTAACCAGGCCCATTTCCCTGATCTGATCTTGACGTAAGTCGTCAACTTTCTTAGTAATCCGCTGATACAGATCCATACAATTCATTCCATGTCCGTCTCCCGGTCCTGGCGATAGTTATCTGTCATTTTGTTTTGGGTGGATCTGGTCTTGGTCTTTGATGCGCTTCTTCACGGATAGTTATCCATTAAATCAGGATACATTGACCATGTCTTTCTAGTAGGTTCCTCCTCGTCTGTCTTAGTTTTCTCGTCTAATGTAGGGTGTGATTTCATCTCTTTGTATCTCTCGGCAATCTCTCTTTCCCTCTGAGATAATTTCTCTACGAGAATTTGCTTTTCAGTCAAAAGACTGTCCTTTTCAGTCTGTAGTTGTATTACAACATTCTTTAGTGAATTTACTACTTTTTTGGAAATGTGATCTAGGCTAGACAAGTCTTCGATATAAATTGGATCAGTATCAACCCAGACACCTCTGTGATATACTGATTTCCTCTTGACCTCCAGCTTAATCCCAAGCTCGACCAATGTTTTTTTCCTGTAGATATCAAGATTGTGCCAATTAATCCGGAAGTTGGATTCCACCTCTACACGCTCTGTACGTGATGGCTCCGCGTACTGTAACTCAAACCATTCTGGATTGACATGCTCTTTCCCCAGTCCCTTGAACTTGACTACATCGGGATCGGGGTCGGGGTCACCTATTTTTTGGTACTTATAGGTCTTTGGTGCTCAAAAATATCCTTTCACGAGTCTGCCCTCTAGCTTAAACTTCCCTAAGACAGAAGCAGAAATCACTTCATTAGGTAGTGGCTGACCAAGCACAACTGAGTCTGTGTCTGTGTAGTAGCAGTCATCTCTGGAGATATAAGGGTACATATAGATCCTAGCTGAGGCAGTGATCGCAGCAGCTAGTTGGACAGCAGAGTTCTTCGGTGGGTTCCAATAATCTGGGCCCTTATCAGTATTGCTATGGTAGGCAACAATGTAGTTGTTCTCGCTAAGCATATCACCGTGTATAAACCCACTATTCCTCCACAAATGTGTGTATCGAGCTTCATCGCACACCTCGGTTGTCGTGCTTTTAGGGTTAATTCCAAATCGACCGTATAACGAATTCATAAGGATTTTGTACACATAGGCCATGGCCTCATTACCATCTTTCCTTGCCTCTAACCTGCTCTCAAAGAGTGAGCTAACAAAGTCCATGAATGGGCATCCTCTCAAAGAGGTAGCCTGAGATTGGGAGCACTGTGTAGCCTAGGCCTCTTGCATACTTTAACTCTTCGCTATAGTACACTCCAACAAATTCCCCGGTTGGAAAGATGAGAGTGTCATTCGTGTCTCGATAGGGTAGAAAGGGCTTTTTGATAGTCTTCGGACATGACACATATGCCTCAATAAAACCACACATGCTCTCTAAGTCCTTGCCTTCCAGATTTCCATGCCAGACTGGCACACCACCAGGCATTGGAAATTCCTTCATTACAAAGGGATAGAGAGAGTTGACATCTCCGTAGTAGAGGTCTTCGCCATATGGCATGTATACATCTGTATGACCACCGTAGTAGGCACGCCTTATAAAGCTGTCTTCATTCTGGTTTGGGATATGGATTGGCCAATTAGAAGCATCGTAGTATTTCATACGAAAGATGCTTAGAGCCAATGAGGAAATGGTTATCTTGCTTTCTATGTCCACCATGAACAGCTTCCAATATATCTCTTGAGCTTTTTGCATTATACCTCCAAGGAGCAGTATGTCTTGTCTCATATAATCTAACAAGATTTTTTTCATACTTCCCACATTTGAAACATTCACCTCTGAATAAGGGATAGACCCTTTAGGGCCTAGACCAGGGCATAGATTCTTAGCTAGGTCGTCAAGTTTGCCAGGGAGTAGATTCAAGGAGTCTCTGAAGCGGAATAACATCTTCTTACCAGAATAGACTGCTAACTCGTAAAGCCTATTGTTCCTCATCAGAGGTTTGAGCTTGTAGCTCTTGTGATGACATGCTAGGTGCTTAAGCAAGATAATTCCATCGAATCTCGAGAAGTTGTGGAAGAATATTGTTAAAGTTGATGGTTCTTGTCTAGCAATCGTTGATATCCTTAATACCAAGTCATAAAGAACCTTTGTACTCTTTTCTTCAAAGGTATCCATGATTATAGAGTAGTCTTCACTGAAGTAGGTATCAATTATATCATTGAACTGTTCACCTGGACGAACCATCATGACACCTGCAGCATAAGGCTGATGAACGTCATCTAGCATTAAAGTCTCGATATCGGCGACCATGAATGGTTTCAGCTCAGTGCTACATGGTTTGAGTGCAGTGATATAGTTATTATAGCTACGCTTACAATATCGGATCTCTCTAGCTGTTATTGGATCGATCTCACTCAATCCGGCTTGAATGATTGAAGAAAGGGTGCTATCTCTCACCTCTTCAGATAGGGGACGCCTTTCCATCTTTTTGCCTTCCATATAGACTCGGATCATGAGTCGAATTATACTGACACCGTCGTAGATTTCACTATATTTCTGAATATATCGATATGAGCATAGACCACACTCATAGGAATCAACTTACAATCTTGATAAGTCAAGGGGATAGCATCACATATCGTAAATGTAATCTCCTCTCCGTAAGAGCGCTTCATGGTAAAGGAAATTGTAAACTTACCGTAACCAGATAAGGAGGGGTAAGCAAACTGGATTAAGAGATCCATCGTCGCAAGACAGAGTAAGGTAACCTCGTTAATAGTCATGTAAGGCTTGAAGAAATGTGTAGCAATGATTAACCCGGGATGCGGATCTTGGTGTGTTGTTTTTTCAATCTTTTGATACAAGCGATTCAATAAAAAGAACTCCACAGTAGTTGCAGTGGTGTATGCTTTCATTTTATGAGTGGTGTATACTTTACAATTAGTTTTGTATGCCTTCATTTTATGCTTCATTCTTAATAGTGAACACTGTCATATTCTTGATCATCCTCACATCTGACCTTTCACTTGAATTTCTCCCACTTTTCCTGGTGAGCTATCCAACCATCCTCAGGAGATTGAAAATCACCGCATACAAGACGAGTATAGTTCGCGTAAGAGGAAAGGATTCCCTCCATCCTTTCATCCCATGTTTTCTTCAACCTCTTGCTTATGTTCTCAGGTACATTGGCCTTTAAGTAAGAATCAAGCTTCTCTTTTGAAATTACCTCACTGGCAAAGCTACGTTCAGGAAGTTTCTCCCTTATTTCTATAGGTTTAATAACATTCATATAGATGAACTCGTTGATGATTGAAAGTGGAGAGCCCATGTTACAAATCACCTCGCTATAAATTTTGGGGATATTATGGGAATATTGAGCAGTAGTTATAAAGTTGTCGTGTACCGTGTATATAGGAGCATCCATAGAAAGCATTTTTTCTACTACACTCATGGCTATATGAGCATCCTTCTGATGGATGAAGTTGACGAAGGTTGAGATTTCAGTCTTCCGACGATCTCTCGTATTAGAAGAAACTCGGAGAGTCACCCGACGCCTCTTCTTATGAAGTCTATCATAAAGCCATATATTTATTCCCTCCATTTTCATATAATCCTGTACCGTGGTAAAGTAAGGCACACTATAGATAACAGGGGCACCCCGAGCGGCAGCGAACCAGCCTATATGGCGGATCAACCGGATCAGGCATTCCAGGCCATGATATTTAGTCCTCCAGAACTCAAAGCAGACAGAGGCAACATAGAAGCATTCCTTATTACTGATGTAACGAGAGAAAGACTCTCTGAGATCGCTGGCTGTGCTAATGATTGTTTTTCCATAGATCATAGGCATAAAGATACCTTTGACTATCTTACGATCGAGGACAGAGCGAACTGTCGCTGATAGATTCTCCTCCATACCTACTTTTTTAATGAACTCATTGAACTCATCGAGTAAGAAAGAATAAACATCTTTGATTTCGCCATCCGAAGATCGGATGATCTTTGTTCTCTTAGCAAGGGTTTCATCCATTATTCACTCATGATCTGATATGCACTCGCTGAGGCGTCTTGGGTAATAGGGATGCCACCAACGTATAGATTGAATATATGGGAGAGGTACTGAAAGGGGCGTTTAGCTTTAAAACTGTCCTGGATAAATTGAACAGCATTCATGCTATCGTAATCTTTGTTTTTTGCTTCCCACCAATTTTCTACCATTTGGCATGAGACGAAAGACTGGTAATGGAAGGCTGTTGCTTCCAGCATTCTTCTCCGAATTGATGAATCGCAAGCATTATCCGATTTGCAATCAGCAAAGATGATCAGGCTTCTTGCTAGATCACGCTCGTGGAAATGCAAGACCCCACAGCGGTAGATTCGACCTCGGAAGTCGAGAAAGGCAGGCAAATCAAAATGATAACCATCGTAGGCTTGTGCCAGCTTTATAATCATTCTCTCATAACGAGAGCGCTGGATGTTTTTACATAATGTTTGTAATAATTCGCTAAAGCTACATAATTTCTTAATATCCTCATCCTTCATGTATGAATCTCTAAGTAATGGGGATACATCTTTGATATTCATAGAGGCAAGAAATTGAGGCATGAGATAACCTGTTTCAACTAATAAGTGCTCATTTTCGAATATATATTGCAGAAAATTACTGTTGATTTGAAAGGCCTGATGCTGCAGCTTGTTCATTACACAACACAGCTTCTTGTAATTTATTGAAATATTGATATCAAATTGATTTAAATCACCGGAACTTAACAGGCGGTAACGATCATATATCTCACCGTCAGGCCCACTTAAGTAACCCCCAGATAGATCAGACAGGAAGATAGGGTTTCCCCTTACTAGACAAAAGGTGGTCGGAGCGCTAAGAAAGAAAGAGCGTTATCACTATACGAAAAAAGAAGGCTTCAGTGTCCGGTCCCGAATCGGTGAGGGCAATCCAATCTCTTTGAATGCCCTTCTCTTCTAGTCGAAAGCAAGACGAAACCTTCTCTTAGTTTAGTCAAGGGCGCTGTGAACTGTAATTGTTCATTGGTTGAGAAATCCACTAAGATTGGCGCATTTGCACTCGCAGATTAACCAAGCCAACAGGAATTTCTTTATTCCATCCTAAAGAACAGGAGAATCTTCTTTCCGACCTCGAGCAGGATTTAGTTATCGCTTAGGAAATGGCTCTCTCCAATCAGCCTTAAGCTCGTTGACGAGAGGGTGGGTGGGTCCTACTATTATATTAGGGCTCTTTCTGTTCTAACTGGCCGCCGGGACTTTCCCCTATTCGGCAGTCAAAGAATTAAGATGAAGCAAAGAATCCACACATGATGATAGGAGTGAAACCTCCATTGCATCAAATTCCTCTAAAGCTGCCTTGTTGGATGGGGAAGAACCTCTTTTCGTTGATCGAAAATCATGCATTGGCTGGAGACAGATATAGGAAGTGTGCTGTGAAGCATCTTTATAGGCAGCCAGTTTTGACTTCACAAGCGAGAAAGTCTTGATTGGTCGCAGCTACTTTACAGGGTCAAGTGCTGGCGAAAAAGGCCTACGTGCCGTAAGCTAGTCTTGGCTTTGGCAAAGATAGGCCTTTAAGTTAAGAAAAAAGCCTTTACTTTAGGCAAGACAGAGAGAGTTTTGCAGGGACAAATAAGCTAGAGCTAAAAAAGAGAAGTTGTGAGCTTTCAATCCCCTAGACAATCAAAAGAAGGGTCCCGTGTGGAATAAAATCTTTCACTTGTTATCGGATCAGCCGGCACACTTCCGTAGTTCTCACGTGTTAGCTTCTCCACTGTCGGGAATGCCAACTATGCCTGATCGGATCACAAGAGTCATCGTATATAATTATAATGTCGATGCCCTTACCTTCTCAGATCATCCCGTGCCTGACTACGAACCAATGCATCCCTTCAAGAAGAAGGTTAATGGACCTATGTTCCAGAGTCGGCGCCTCTGACTCATCCTTGTCCAGTGAGGGCCAATTAACAGTACGGCATCAATGAGCAAGAATAAAGAAAAGTGGGTCCAAAGACAAATAGATATTGACACATGAGATAGTCAAAGAAATTGACGTTCTCATGTTTGACTTTTTCCTTTGAGTTTGCGAGAGCCGCGTTCACACTAGTTGTTTCCAGTAGCTCAAATCCGGGTTCCTCTTGATGTCGAAACACCCTATTCTCGAAGAAAGAGCCCATAAGATCAGAGTCTAGTATTGCCTATCATAGGCCAGGGGGAGACTTAGGAACACTTGGCAAAGCAGTTCGAGAAGAGACGGAAGGAACCCCCCAACCCTGATCTGACTGACAGCTAAAGGTAGGTAGCCGAGTTAGCTTTGTCAGTAGCTGTCTCGTAAGCGCCGTACGTGACATATATCTGGTTTAGAGATTCTTTTACTTAACCCGGGCAGGCAGCCCTTATCATTGCTTTACTGAAAGCCGGTGATTTACGGCTGTAACTCATCCTTCATAGGCCCCGGAACCAGTCCTTTCCGTGCTGAACTACACATCATGGAAGGGGGAGCTATCTTAGAGTGAATCCCTGTCGATTGATGGATGTATCTCTCAGCCTGTCCGAGTTAGAGCTCTGTCAGCAGCTGGCTCGGAAGCTCGTGCCGTAAGCAAGACATTCTGGTGATAGAGTGAATTCCTTTTATCTGCATTAGCCCTTCTCATTCTCTAACCCGAAGGTGGATTAATGAGGAGTTGTTTCCCTTTAGCTTCATCAGCGATAGCGCGCTACAACTAGCACAGCCCCTTTCTTTTGGCTGTTTGGCGCGCTTAAACTTAAAGAAGTAGAATGCTTGCTTGTCGCGCTCCTTCCTCACCCCTTCTTGTCTGCCTTTTCGCTTCAATGGACGCCACTTCATTTTGTGATGCTGTTTTATAGGAAAGGAATTAACGCAAAAGCTGGCTTGCTAGCTATTGCATTGTCCCGAGCCAACAACTCTTGTTTTTTCCGACCCTCTCGATCCACAACTAAATCCGCCTCAAGCTTCCTCCGGGCGCCTTCGGTCGCCTCACTTCGATATATCTCGCCTTGAATCCTTGAAGTTTCCTTCTTAGGTAAGATGTATTAGAGAATGTATCTCCATAGTGTCCTTTGCAGTTATGATTAACGGATCTCCATCTAGCTTCTTCAGGGGGGCTGCGGTTTGAGACAGGTGTCTCTTAGAGCCTATCTTTTCACCCTAGTCATGGAAATATTCAGCCAGCTTTTGAACAGGGAAGTAAACAACAACCTGATCACCCATTCAAGAATCTTTCATAAACTCTATGTTTCTCAAAAAAGAGATGCTGATGATGTGCTCATTTTCGCAGATAGCTCCGTGCGTAATGCATTGGCCATCAACCAAGTGCTGAATGAGTTTCACAGCTGGGCAGGTATTGGGATTAAGAAAGCCAAATGTTCCTTATCATTCTCGGCTACCAGTTATATTATAGGGTCAAACGGAAAATCATTCGTACTCTTGGCTTCCGTGAGGTGCAGCTCCCTCTCTAATACTGGGGACTGCCCCTAGTATCTACCAGATTGAGACACTCCGACTGTCTCCCCCTCTTGGACAAGTTCAATCGCCGAAGACGCAATTGGAAAGGAAGACTGCAGTCATATGCCGGAAGAATGGAGCTCATCTCCTCAGTGCTTGCAAGCCTTCACATCTATTGGTCGTCCGCTTTCAGGCTTCCGGAGAAGATCTGGAAATCCATTTCATTGAGCATTCGGGATTTTTTTTGGTCAGGCCCCGAACCCACCTATAAGATCCATATGATCAGCTGGTCATTTGTATACCGAAGGATGAAGGTGGATGGGGTTTAAGAACTATTGAGGGCTGGAATAGGACTGCCATGTGAAAGCTTTTCTGGAGAGTAGTTAATGATAATGGGTCCATTTGGACTCAATGGGTTCATTTTATATATCTCAGTAGACATTCTATTTGGTCCATCCGACTCCTCTTGGTCTTGGATGAGTATATTGTCGATAAGGGAAGATGTAGCTAATGCTATAAAGTGTCAGATTTGTAATGGCGAAAGCACGAAGCTGTGGCATTGTCCGTGGCTTAGAAATGGCCCGATCAGCTACAGGTACGAGGTCACTGTTCTAATGGAAACAGAGATCCCGGACCATGCTCTAGTAAGCGATTTCATCAAAAATGGGCATGGGAACCTTTCTCCTAGCCGCAGCCTGGCTGGACAGTGTCTAATGCAAGAGATTGCCCTGTATGAACTCCCGCAGCTCCCTGTTGAAGACAGGATCGTTTGGTCTCTCAGCCCGGATGGAAATTGAAACTCCAAAACTGCCTGGAACCTCATTAGGAAGACCTATCCTAAGGTCGACTATGCAGGCATCGTTTGGAACAAATTTCATATCCCCAAGCACAGTATTATCGCCTGGATGGCCCTCAACTCTGGGCTTCTTACAGCAGATCGAGTTAGCATATTTTTTCCCAACACCGTGCCTCTTTGTGGTAATTTATAATTAGCTTGACTTGTTTCCGCAGCGTGAGTGGCATCAGCTTCTTCCGTTTTTTGCGGTTCTTTTTGCTTTCTAGTTGGCTTAATAGATTGAATTGAAAATGGAGATGGTAATCAAAGAGGTGATTAGTCTAATGGTTTTCTGTTCTTAGTGAATGTCGGTCTGTCGAAGTGTGAGTGCAGTTGTTCTTCCTTTCTGACGAAAGTAGTGTAGCGTGCAGTGTGTGTGGTGTGGCCCATCAGGTTGTGTGTGTGTGAGTCAGCTCGGCGAAAGTGAAGTTGTAAAAGGAGGATTCGAAATTCCGTGTGCGAGTGGGAAGTTATCCGTGGATGAAAGTGGACTAATCCATTTAGTTGAGAAAAACGGGGACTAAGTCATTCTTAGATACGAAAGGCGCGTAGCGGTCACTCTTTCTTAGATTAGAATATGATAGGTATTTCTATCTTCGTCGAAAAGCGAAGCGAGCCGCGCTAGCGCGCTACTCTTCCTTTATGAGCGAGCCATGAGCCGCCGCCTATTGGCAAGGCTTGGAAAAGCCTGAAGGCTCCCTCACTGAACTGATTCACACAGGTCCAAACCAGCTGAGCTAGCTTATTTTTCCTTTACGAGATCTCGGCTCTTCGGAATGGTTGGAGAGAGCCCCGCCTCCTCTTGGTTGGCGCCGGGCCCGAGGGTGATGGGACTACTTCCTGAAAGAGGTTTCGTTCAGGCCGGCAGGAGGGCCCCTTATCTATTAATAGAGGGAGCCAAAAACGGGCTTTGCTCCCCTTTTTGAAAATGAAGAAAGAAGGATCGAAGTTTAGACCGCTCACTGTAGTTCTACCTATAGAAAAGATCATGAAAGAGGCGATCAGAATGGTACCCGAATCCATTTACGATCCCGAGTTTCCAGACACATCGCACTTCCGCTCGGGTCGAGGCTGCCACTCGGCCCTAAGACGGATCAAAGAAGAGTGGGGAACCTCTCGCTGGTTTTTTGAATTCGACATCAGGAAGTGTTTTCATACCATCGACCGACATCGATTCATCCCAATCTTTAAGGAAGAGATCGACGATCCCAAGTTCTTTTACTCAACTCAGAAACCGTTTTCTGCCGGACGACTCGTAGGAGGTGAGAGGGGCCCTTACTCCGTCCCACACAGTGTACTACTATCGGCCCTACCAGGCAACATCTACCTACACAAGCTCGATCAGGAGATAGGGAGGATCCGACAGAAGCACGAAATTCCTCTTGTTCTGAGAATCAGATCAGTTCTATTAAGGACAGGTCGTCGTATTGATGACCAAGAAAACTCTGGAGAAGAAGCAAGCTTCAACGCTCCCCAAGACAACAGAGCCATCATTG
>JAOTRK010000041.1:35000-36316 GCA_028566135.1 Iris sibirica | reverse complement strand
TGCACTATGCTGATGACACCCTCTTATTCTTTGAGGCTGATCCGTCAAAAATCCATTCTATTGTCTTTGTCTTTTGAGATAGTTTCTTTCAGAACCTCTCTATTAACTACTCTAAAAGTGATGTGGTGGGAATTCACTTTGCACCTGTGGGTGCAATAGGCTCTTATCTTGGCTGCCGGCTCCTTTCCTATAACTTACCTCGGACTGCCTCTTCGTCTCGCTCATGGCGGAAAATGACCATAGAAACTCACATATCAACAAATGAACTGAGAGCCAACTAACATATCTTTCATGCTTCATCCTATCCTAGCCGGGGCAAGACCACATCAATTCCTTTGTGCGACTGGGCCTTGTTGTGTTGATTGAATCTTTCATTGAGAAATCCATGTGACAAGGTGAGCCACCTGCTGCATGCTATAAGCTATATCGTCGTTCTCGTGGTCCAGGAATTCCTGCTTCCGCGAAGTTCATTCGGACTGGACCGTGTAGAATGAATTGCGTTCGCTGGTGCGAAACTTCCATCTTGGAGATGTGCGAAGAAAGCATAGAAATTCATATTGTCAAGGATCATCTACTATGATGTCATTTCGCAGTAATCGGCTGTATGGCATCTATCTGTGCGTCAAGTGCTTGATTGCATTCAAAGTCTAGCGCGCTTCGACTTGACTCGCACCGACCGGCTTATACCAACCGTGCCAGAGAAGCGGGGAAGAAGCGAGAGAGAGCTTCGCCAATGGATAAGGAGTACGGTACTGAGACCACAAAATGAACAGGCGACCGTGCCGGGAGGCGACCGAAGGGAGGTGAGGCGAACGCTAGTGAGGCGACCGAAGGGAGGAAGGTGTGTTTGCCCATGTTGAAGAAAGAGGGTTTCGGTAAACCTGACCTAAAGGGTCGCCTCGCGTTCCTGTAAAGGGTGGCGGGCTGGGTCTCAGAAGTAGACAGAAAGAATTGTATTATAGATGAGATCCGAGGGGCCGTTTAAGCACAGAATTCCTAGTGGGAAGGAAGGGCTAGAGAACTACTCTCCCAGAGGTATAATTCCATGGTTTTCGTTTGCAACTACGAGAAAGGATAGGCTGGTCCAACCACCTAGATCAATCACAACTAAATCAATAATTGGAACAGGAATTGCTTCTTCTTTTGAGAGCCGGGTCCGGGTCACCACCGAACATTCAAAACTTCCTCGACATAACCGCGACCTAGCTGCCTCCAGAGCTGGTTACGCGGAGTGGTTCGCACGGACCCTTCCTAAACTTGGGGTCAAAAATGAAGAATCTCATTCCACTGGGGAACTCATTATCGATTCACACCAA
>JAOTRK010000041.1:20000-30000 GCA_028566135.1 Iris sibirica | reverse complement strand
CTTCATGCGTGAAGGGACGGGAGGAAAGAAAGGGCGGTAGATGATAATGAGAAAGGGCGCCGCGTCTGGACGGGCGGGCTGAATGGATGAGCGAAAGGTGCCATGGAGTGGGGAATATCCCCAGTATCAAGTTAGACAACTAAACTCGAGGTGCAGCCCAGGAACTGGGGACCTTCTCGAGCACAGGATAGGCAATTGAGAGATAGAGTTAGCCTATTCGTTATGGGGAATCACTCACTGGCGTTCGCCTCACTGTCGCTCGCCTTCGGTCGCCTCCGTAAGCTTTCTCCTAAGCATAGACGCTTAGCTGCGCTCAATAGGCCGGTTTGGCTTCCTCTCTTAGGCCACTTTCCTTTCCTTACCTTACCCCCGCAACACTCCCACTCCAAGCTACGCCTGCTGAGCAAGATGCATTGCTATTTCCTCTTCTGTGGACGCACCTCCGCCTCACTACCAGGACGGGAAGATCTCTTTCTCCGGCGGGCTTGATCGAGTAAAGGCGCGTAGCGACGCCACAAGACAAGGTACAAAGGGAAGGGGACATGATCAATAGAACCTAGCTGGATCCGGGCTGGGATAGTGGCGCCCATTCCTAACCAGTTCCGATTTCGATCATGCTGGAGGCGACCGAAGGGAGGTGAGAAGGGACGCTAGTTCAAGCAAATCCGAAGAAGTTATCACGGACGAGCCACATGCAGGGAAACTTGCACGTGTGGTTCTGGCCGGGCTTTCCTTCGGTATCTAATAACCTTGCTTCTGCTCGCCGCTGGCGCACCTCTCCTAACTATTGCCCATTTATTCCGGAATCATCTTTTTAGGAGGGACAATTTGACATATTTCTGCCAAATCCTTCCATTATTAAGTACGGCTGGTACCATTTCGATGTGTTTCGATTTTTCCGAAGAAGAAAGGTTTGATGCTTTTGAATCCATTGTATTAATTCCACTTCCTACTCGCAGTATGCTCTTAATGATCTCGGCTCATGATTCAATTGCCATGTATTTAGCTATTGAGCCTCAAAGTTTATGTTTTTATGTGATCGCAGCATCAAAAAGAAAGTCTGAATTTTCCACGGAAGCCGGCTCGAAATATTTGATCTTAGGTGCATTTTCCTCTGGAATATTATTGTTCGGGTGCGACCGGACTACTACCGATCTGGAAACTTCTTTATAGACTTGTAGAGACCCTCTATGTAGTTGTCTATCTAGGGCAATCGATCTACTTCCACATAGCCCTGAGGCTGTGTCTCGATCTCCTACGTGCGAAAGATGCGGGAGACGGGGTCCTATGGGGATTCCCCTTGGTCTAATTCCACGACGGAGAGTCGGCGTGGCGTAAAGTGAAGATTGGGGGAGTAGAGCGAAATCCCCGTCTGGGGTATTCCGAAGGTGTAACCTAGGCAACGAAAAAGGGGCCCGATACTTCAACTAGAGGAGCGACCAGTTGGTTCACCAAACCCCGACCCAGCGTCACACGTTCTCCAGGTCCGAAGGGATCCAGTGCCCAACTACCGACTCCTCCCGGAATTGCGTTATCGGAGCCGAGCCAGGAATAGCCGTTAGTGGACACCTACCACTTTTCACCGGTTAGAGAGGCCCTCTTTAATACATTCAAAAAAGATGTTCACAGGGGCCAGAAAGACTCGGTCATAGGAACTTAGACCACCTACGCGCTGGTAAACGAAAACCACCTCGACTGGATCTACCGAACGAATCAGGCCGCCCCGTCGAAAGAATTAACACGCCAAAAGGGCCACCAGCTTTCCCCCAAAAAAGGGGGAGATCCGCAGCTAACTGCTCACGGAAACATCCGACCTTATGGTCAAGTCGTCCGCATATCTTTCTGATCTCCTTCTATTCATCCTATTTTTGGCTTTGCCCAAGGTTGATGGTGTTGACTAATAAAGGAGAAGAGAGGAATTGAGTCAGTTCACAAAATCGGTTAGGAATCGTACCGCTTCTTTGAACCATTCGCTATCTACCCCATTCCTCTTCGTCTACTATTTCAAATAGAAAATCGGGTTTGAGTCGCCATTTACCCAATTTGAGATGTCCCCCCATGTTTACCACCCGTCGGGTAGAAAGGGGACATCTCCTGAACATAAGGAGGTTCACACAAGTGTTATTTCCGCATCCACGAGGATCCATATGGAAGGGCGGCGCCTCAGTTATGTCGGCATATATATAGTCCCTCTTCTCTTCCAAAAAAAAAGAGGATGGCAAGCCAATCAAAAAAGATGATAGGTATCCTCTCCCGCGCAGGTATCCCCCAAAAATGGCGAGGGCAAACTATATAAGAATAGGTAGCATAGTTGTCTAAAAAAATGCACTTTCCATATTCCCATTAGCTCATTTGCTTTTCTTTTTTCTCCGTACAGAAAAACCTGTACTATATCTTTCTTATAGGCGCGTAGCGTTGGTTGTTGACCAAGAAATTTATATGTTGAACCGGGACTATGTTCGAAATCCAGTCTGAATCAGAGACTGTTCTGATGATCACCGATTAGTTAGTAGATTTCTTCTTTGACTTGACCTTTCATTCAAGTTGCGGATGGAGTTTGTTTTGCTTTTGTATCACGGACTCCTTTCTAAGAGGATCAAATGATGCTCAACCAGCGCAGGCGCTGTTAAGCCCATGGCATGTCGCTATAGGACTAGGCTCCCATTTCTATGTATGTCTTTTGAAATTCTTTCTTGTTCTACTGGTGTGAATGACGCGCCTCTTTGAACGATTCTAGGTTCACTTCAAGTTCAGCCGTTGATGTCCACTTTTTCTTCCACCATAGCGGAGGTCCGTTGTTCATATCTTTCAAGAGCTTGGGACATCCCCCTGTGACCCTCCGGGTTGGAGGAAAACAGAGGGGCTGAAAGCCTCCTACGCCGTTTGCGAGTTGACTCGGAGACAGACGTGGGCGAAGGTTCGTCAATGATTAGCCTGTCCCCAGCCCAAGGTTAAGTATAAACAGACTGAGAGGGTTCCTAAGATCCTGCCCTCGACAAAAAGTCCAATGGGATGGCACTCTATGGGATCTAATCGAACTTGTGTTGGGTTTCAATCATGCAGATCTCTATGATCTGGTATAAAGTGGTCGGGCAGAGTCCGGTCTTTATTCGGAGTTGTATTGGCCTGGGTGCCCTTTCACCCTAGGCCCTTTTTCTAGGGTCTGACAAGTCTTGGCTCATCATTGCATCTTGGTCCAAGGCGGTTGAAAACCTTGTTGAAGCATGAGCAACCATCCCGCCCTGGCTCCTTGGTTTCAACTGACAGGTTTGCAATTGGCTATGGAGAGTCGCTGGTTGTGCCCCTGGGGTGAGGTCAAGCAGCGATACCTAGGACGAGCTGACAGGTACTCCTATAGTCACGGGTCAGAACTGGTCTTCTAAAAGAATTTGGTTGCCATTTTCAGAAGGCGACCGTGCCGGGAGGCGACCGATAGGGAGTAATATATATCGAAGTGAGGCGACCGAAGGGAGGTGAGAAGGGAGGGTGAGGTGACCGATAGGGTGCAAGAGCTAGTGAGGCGACCGAAGGGAGGACTGAGATGACAGGGTGGAAGTCTGAGAATAGATAGTATTGACTAGCCTCGGCGCTCTTATGCAAAGGGCATTGACTATCCCTTTTGACATGCTCCTTCTCAAAAAACAAAAAAGAAAGGCGAGCGAAGTGAGGCGAGCGCAGTGAGAAGGGAGGGTGAGGTGAGGCGGCGCCTTTCTTCAGCTTGCTTGTTCCTGTTCGTCCATTCGGGACGGGGCAGGCAGCCCACATACATGAAGAGAAGAAGACCTTGTCTGTCGGTCGAAGAAGGCAACGCGTGGAAGCAACCGATGCTTTGGTCATTCAGTTGACTCCTTGATGCCAGTCTGTGCTTGCTTTCATGCTGGCAAAAGCGGGGGTTTCGGCCGGTTTGTTTTACCTACTATTGGATTTGAACCAATGACACTCGCCGTATGAAAGCGAGACTCTAACCGCTGAGTCAAGTAGGTCAAGCTGAGTCAAGTCAGACAAAATAGACTATAAGAGAAAGCCAACCAAAGCGCAACCAGAGTTCTCCGCGGGGTGGAGCGCTAAGAAAGAGAAAGCGTTATCGCTATACGATACGAAATGAAGCAGCGGCTAGCACGCTAAGATGAACCACTTGGAAAACCTTTCTTTCTCGGTCGTCTGTCTTAATTAATGTTGTAATGCGGTCGTTCTCTGCAGCATTGGTGTTTTCACTCCCCACTCTCCACCATAACCCCATTTTTCTACCATATCTCAGGAGTAGTCAAAGGAAGTACGGCGGGCATTCTTGAATTCGGGGTTGGCACGCGAGGAAACCAGACAAGGAATTCTATCCCCTTCACCCGGTCTCAAACCTGCTACTGCTACCGGAAAGAGATCTGATCTGCAAAGCCGGCTTATAGAAAAGCGGTACATGGTACGGTACGCTTCCCGCAACAAGAAGAGGAGTTTTGTCGCTTCGCTCTCTATAGGCCTCAACCGCTTACTGAAAGTATAGATTGATCCACCGGACTTTCGGAACAAAACTGAACGGATAGGATAGGATAGATTTCAACAAGCTTTACCGAACCGAACGGAAAGAAGAAAAGAGACCGGAAGGACACGGAAGGGAAGAGATCGGAAAGACTTAAACCAGCTTTACCGTGCTAACCAGAGCGGGAGGAAGGACAGAGGATAAACCTTGAATTGAAGCCCTAAATTTGGAAACTTCTGACTTTTCGGTCGGGGATGGGCCTCATTCTCGATGAGCTTCAAACTCTTTATATTATAAGTTAGAAAAGAAATGCACAGGATACGAGCCTGGGAAAAGAAGGCGAGCGAAGTGACTCCCCCTAGTCTAGCTTTGGCTAGGGATAATAAAGATGGTTAGATTTGTTTATAGCATTGAGCATTGTCGTGGGTCCGCCTCTCCTAAGGTTATTCAAAATGGTAGGCATACTTTCAGGACATAGCGCTCTGAGTGGTTTCAGGGGAGGGAAAAAGAAAGTGAATTGAGGGGTCATCACTATGGATTCAACGGTCATTCTACGCGATACCGGTTGCAGAGTGGAGGGAGTCCTTCTCTCAAAAGGACGACCGTAACCTTTCTTTTTTGCTTAGTTTGTTCTTTCGCTACGCTTTGCCCTCTGAGATTGCACGAGAGTGAGTTCTTTGGTTCGTTGCGTTGGTTGAACCCGCTTTTGGCTTGCCGAAGCTGAATATTGATGGCGCATGTAGAGGAAATTAGGGACCCAGTGCTGGAGGAGGTGCTGTCTGTAATTATCATGGAGATCTCGTGTTTGCTTTTGCTAAATTCCATGGCCGATCTCAAAAATCCCTGCTTTTCCGAATGAGAAATTGATAGTATACTGAGGAAGGGCTTATTTTGTTCCTCTGTTCTTCTTCCTATCAGATCCATCCTTCCAAAAGTGGTACAGTGCTCTTTGCTCTTTCTTTTCAGAGCGAAGAAGCATTTTCTGCAATTGATTGGATCTGCCCAATAGAGAAAGGGTACAGGTTTCATGCCTACCTTACCTACGCTCTACTCAAGGCCAAGCAATTGATTTTATGTACTCATTTTGCTGATTGTGTTATTATCCAGTTTGGATAGTTTGTTAGTTAGGAAAACGTTAGAGTTAGCTTAGCCGTCCTTTCTCCTGTGGTTAGCTACCAGGATACGAGAGAAAGGAGGTCGTTTCTATTCCTGGGGGCTTATCTAATTTAAGGATTTTTGATTGTCATTTGTTTGTATATATTGAAAGTAGTCTTTTTTTCTTATTTGTCTATTTAGTTGCCAATATGTATGTAGTAAATATGAGTACTCGATTTAGTGTCTTTTTGCGTATACCGCCGTACGCTGATTAGTTCAGTTCCAAATAGCAGTTTGGCGAGCTCGAGGGTAGAAAGACAATAGCTCAGCTGTCCTTTCCTTTCTCCTTTGGTTGGCTACCAGTTCCAGGAGATGGCCTATAGGGCTGATCGAATCCAATTCCGTTGTCCTTCCTTACCAGTAATAAGGCGAGGTAGCGGTCGCCCTTTGTCTTAGTAGTCTTATCTCTCTCCAACGCTAACCTTTCTGTATCATAGAGAGCGTCAAGAATCTCTTTGTTACGTAGCGAAGACAGCAGGGATGATATCCGGCAAGTGGGTGTCTCATTATTCAATTTCGTTTGAGTGGCTACCTTTCTAGCGTAACTACGCCTCTCCCCGTCAGATCTGTAGGATCGCCGGGGCACTGTCAGAAGCGGAGCTTTGCCAGTGGGGAAGGCGACCGAAGGGAGAAGCAGAGCTTCGCCTTCACCAATAAGGTTAACGGGAGATTTCGTTGAAGTCTTTCTTCGTTCTTCTTTCTCATGAACCAAGTTAGCAAGAGAAAAAGGGACGGTGGAAAGCTTCCTAGGTGCATGACTGAAAGAGTGCAACTCCTTCTCGTCGGAGGACATGCATGGAGATAGGGAGCATTCTCTGATGTTGGCCTAGTTGGCGGCTGACTAGCACCACTTCTGCGCGGTGCTCCCGAACGGAGGTAGGCTCGGCCTCTGTTACGAAGTAGGTTTTCGCCGCCTCTTTGGCAAATCGAGACGGAATCCCTCTTCTTCTAAGTGGGAATCCGGCCCGTGTGGGAGCGGGTAAAGGAAAGGTGAATGTGGCTTTTTGCGGGGAAGCGTTCAAGCCGGGCTAACAAATAAGCCGCCGATTTCGCCAATCGGATTGGAGGAGGTCGTTTTTACATATCCGTCATAGGCCTCCCAGCTTCTAGGTCTGGAATCTTTCTGGATTCCAGAGATGGGTTTACCTTCCACGTCCTGGACGCCTACGCCCGCGAGTCGTCCGCTCTATCACCAACCTTGACCATGTTCGGCTCATTCGCCTTCATCTCTAGGGGGTCCCGGCGAGGACTCAAAAAAACCGTGCCTTTCGGGAATGTCTTGCCAGAAAACCGTTCGGCACGCGTCAACAAGGTAGCCATAGGGTCACCTGTGGCTGGATTGAATCCTTCTCTTCTCTTCAAACTATTGGAAGCCTAAAAGATCAGATACGGCTTAGGGCCGAGTGGCATTGAGAAAATCTTGTATTTGCATAGATTCGTGAACCGAAAGCGTTCCGTTCCGCCGGTTACCTGTATGCCTAAGATCAGTGATGCTTTTCGACTTTTCTTCTTGACGGCGACAGGAATCGAAGACCCATTTGCTTAACCCTTTCCAATCCACTAACCTACCCACTCAAATGAAATGACAAAAATGAACAAAATTCATACTGACTTTCTGGTACAGATAGTGGACGATCTTTGGTCGATTAAGTCAAGTTATCAAAGTCTAAGATCTAGGAGTGAATTAGAAGATTTTCCAAAATCCCTCTTTAGCTCTACCTTTTCCTTCTCCTCTATGTACCTTGGATTCCCAAACCTCCCGGACAAATGAGACCTATCACTCGAACAATAAGGAGAGAATCGTTATGGAAGGCCTTTCGTGTTTACTGAATCAGATTTGTGAGGATTTCTTTTTGAGCAATTCGCATGGATTCCGAAAGGGTAGAGGCACTATCACTTTCTTTGTTGATGTATCGAGCTGGGGACCTGTGGATCGCCTAATCAAATCAGACATTGTGAAATGCTTTGACAACATAGATCATGATCTCCTCATCCAAGTTCTTCAATCTTATTTAGGATTGGAGAATAAGGCGGTCTGCGATCTCATAGAATCTTGCCTCAAAAGCCGTATTGTGGACGAAAAGGGTAAGGATTACTCAAACGCCACAAAGGGCATCCCACAAGGCAGCCCCCTCTCTCCCGTCCTTATGAACTTCTGCATCAACTCGATCTTCAAATCCATTCCTTTATGCAAAAAGAAGAGAGCTTCCGGTACGTTCGGTATGCTGATGACATGATCATCGCCATCGAAGAAAGGGCCGTCGATTCTGATTCTGAGAGAGTATATCGCCGGTTTAGGCAATTCTTTCTCCAATCCAATGCAATCTCCATCCACTTCCTAATAAGGTCATCTTATTTGAAATCCGAGAAAAGCGAGACCAACAACCAACCTAACCTCTTAACCTTTTAACACACACATCTTCAAACCTTCTGGCTTTAGATTCGAAAATGCGATTCTCAATTATTTGTGAAAAATCGCCAATCGAGTTGGACTGCTACGGTCGAGTCTAAAGAGAAAGGCTCTCATCCGTGCTTCCAGCGTGCAAACCGTACCCGAAACAGAAATGCAAATGTTTAGGCCGCCGGAGTAGGGCACGCTGGGTACCGCTGTAAGTAAGGTCTCGTTGACGGCGATGAGAGAGCAAAAAGAAATGATTAATGAAAGCTCTGAGGTGCTTACCGACTACAAGAAGTGCTTTGTTCCTATCTATATTATTTCTGCTTCTCGATGATTCCTTTTCTTGTTGCTTCGCATTCGGATGATCAATCTGATCTTTGGGATTGTTCTCATTCTCATCCCATCTGTCTTGGCTTGAACATGGACGAGAGTGGTCAATAACGGAACCTCACTCCGCTCGCCTATTTCCTCTTTTTTTTCCAGAGCTCAATCAGAACTTATAGTACTTTTTCTACTTAATGATGAAGATTGTTAGGAATTTGTCCTTCCGTTTTCGACCTCGCCCTATCAACGGCCCAGTCCAAGATGCTTCTAATGCAAGAACACTAGCCTATTATGACTCTGGATTCTTCCTTCTGTCTTTCATTCCTTCTTATCTTTCTCTTAGGGGCTTTATGGAAGATTGACTATCTCAGTTTCATTCTCTTAAAGTTTACCTAAACTCGGAGAAAAGCATTTTTCCCATCGACAAAGAAGCTTGTGGACCTAGACTTTGTATTAGGCATTTGATTGACTCACCTCACATGGATTCGGCTCGAGAGAGATGGAAACCATCTCCCTTCCTTGAACCGTAAGAGCTTAACGAGAGTGAGTTGTTATCAATTCTGTCTTTTGACGCCCATGCTGCAACAAGACCCGCATTCCTATGAGGTATGCTCACTGATTGAAGAGCTCGCGCTTTCTTGCTTTCTTCCCGACGAAGACATCTTTCTCTGATCCTTGAATGCTTCCTCGTTGGTTTGCCTTTCGAAGGATTCCCTTCTGCTTCCGCAATGAGATAGTACCCTTAAATCAAGGAAATCCCAATGCTTCTCTTATTCAGTAGTGAAATCATTCCTCATTCACTGTTAGAATGCCCTGCTCTAGATGCTCTCGAAGCAGTCGTAAGCCTAAGGTAAGGTTTGATTAGGGATTCCATCGCCTAGCCCTTTATCGGAATAGAATGCGAAGAAAATGGACAAACCGTGAAAGTGGCACGAACCAGGATATCCTCGTAGAAGGAAAATGGCATTTTGGACTAAATTCCCCGGTTTTAAGGTGCAGATGAATTGAATGCGCTGTTTGCTCGAATGGCTTGTTTGCAGGTTTGACATTCTCTTTAGCAAAGAAGAAAGCACTACTTCATGGGAAGTTGCCAAAGGGAAGTCTAAGTCTCCTTAAGGTAAGGCAGTTCACTCGTAAGGCCTCTCTCATCCCTTGCTTCCCACCTATCGCTCCCCGACTAGCACAAGACATAATGCTCCCTTCATCTGCCGATCAGACAGAATTTCATGTCGATTACACACCTGAGGTGGATAGTCGGTCATCACTAGGTGCTCATCTGATGGGGATTCCAGAAGGGTGCTTTATACGCGACCGGAAGAGTGGTTTCCTCTAGCCCTCCCAGGCAGATACTGAAGTCAGAACAAGACCGTTCGGGCGGGCCGCCTTTTGCACTCATTTCACCACGGCAGTCCTGCGGGACAGTTGACCCAAGGCCTCATCCGAATTCACCACGATTGATCACCTCTACTTACTTAAAGCTTCGCCTCCAACAGGTATACCCAGCAACAGAGCCTACTGAGATAAGGCGATCCGCCATCCCACCCAATTCATCATTAGGATTCGTTTTCAATGGAAGATGATGCAGTCACGGATTCCATTCCGTCTCGCAGTCCAGTCTGTGATTCCCTCTCTCAGTCTGTCTTCAATTC
>JAOTRK010000041.1:0-17500 GCA_028566135.1 Iris sibirica | reverse complement strand
GATGAATGAAATTTTGCCTCCTGCCCTCGCCTCATCATTGACTCCAAAAAAAAGAAAGCTAATGAGAGCCGTGGCTCTTAATGAGGTTCTCACAAGCTTCCATGGTGTTTCCGGTCTCCGAGCTAATAGAAGCAAGAGCCACCTCTACTTCTCTTCGTCGGTGACACCCGCTTCAAAAGAAGGGATTCTTCATACACTTGGCATGGAGACCTTTGGTGGTCTGCTTTCACTGTCCCACTCTGTGGTGCAAGCCCAAGGAGAGAGCAAAAGACCAGGTACCAGGGGAGGCCTACTTCACTTCTTCATTCTCTTCTATACGAACGAGAGGAAAGACGCCTTAGCAGTCACTCCACTTGTTAGATCAAGAAGCCACCCATGGTCTCAGGCAAGAAAGACACCAGCCGCCAAACAAAGGCTCAGTCCGAGGGACAGTTCTGCTGGAGAGGTCAGTGACAGCTGGAAAGTCTAGAACAGAACATCATTCTGGATATACAATTGTTGGCATTGGCACCCTTGGGGGCCTGGTAGATCTAAACCACTTTACTGCAAACAAACTCTCTCCTCTGCTTTGGGACGACAGGAAGAGGCACCGGGCAGAAAGTCCAAAAACGGATAAAGTAGACGGAAGGGACGGGCGAAGACCTTGGCTCTGGCAGAGATTCTGACTCTCTTGTTCCAGCTTCATAAGTAGTAATGTCAGAAGATTTGAGACACTTTTCCAATTCGGGGTTTGCGGCAGGCAACTGTCAAGACAGGTAAAGAGATGCTTTTTTTTAACCAAAGCAGTATAGGCATCGGCCCCTCCCTTTAGTAGACGGGGATGAACATGACGGATGGACAGAAAGACCAGAAACTGAGGGATTGGACAAAAGGGAAGCTACGCTTGCATGCCTTGGCGCTGGATCCCTATCCTCACAAAGACGAATTTCGTAGAAAGAAGGCAAAGAGGTTGCCCCGAAGAGCTGGTCGATAGTCTTCTTGAACGAGGAGCGTAGCGGCTCGGATGGTATGGGCTATAAAGGGTTCCGTGGGTGAGTCTAGTCAGTTCGGATAATCACTTGGCATGGTTCCCTTTGGGGGGACCAGGTACCCCTGAACCAATCTACTCACTTCGCTCGCCTCTTTTCTTTTTAGTAGACAACAGAGATGCGCACCTTGGAAAGACGGATAGACCAGACCCACTACTGAGATAGACTGACAGAGAGGCTACGGTAGTGCTCCTAGAGTCTGAAGCACCATCCTTCTTTGTTTCGTTCTTAATGCAAACGGAAAAGAGACGGAAAAAGCGCGGAATAGACCTAACCTACGTGTCGGCCAGTGCCGGGGCAGAGATAGGAACCATGAAAGCATGGGATTCAATCGAACCCTTTCGGACAATTCCTAAGGCAGAAGAGGGATGCTAATAAGCTGACAGCTCGGGCATGGCTTCAATAGCGAATTTCTTTCAACAAAGATTGGAATCAAGAAAGACAATTTACGAGATCGCTACGCCCTTCAGTGCCTTCACTTGTTAACAGACCCATTTTCTTGATTGCTTCTCTGCCCCAGCTCTAACAAATTTCTCTTTTTCACAGAAAAGGGGAAAGAATGAGATTCTTATTCCTTCTTTCGGTAACATACACCGAGATAGGCTGGGAAATCCCCCTTCGATAGACAGGTGGCAACTTGACCTCTAAGTAAAGACAGGAAAAGAAGGCGACCAAAGGGAGGACCACAATCATGAAAAAAGCACCTGAAAGAGGGACGGAATAGAACTCTTTCTATTTATTTGTAGCTACTTCCGGGGGAAAGGAAAAGTCAGGAGCTACTTAGTTGGGGTAAATCCCCGTTGTTACGAAAGAAAGAGCAGTAAATACGTCAATCAGAGAACAGGGAATTGAGGCGAGCGACAGTGAGGCGACCGAAGGGAGGAAGGTGTTCTCAATCGGCGACGCCTCACACCCTGTTTATTTCCGTCAAGAACTAACCCACTCTATAGTTCTTAACTGACTCCTTCTCTTTGTTTTCGATCGGAAGGGATCAGAAAAAAAAAGAATATGAGTAGGGGTATCAAAAATCAGAAGAAGAAATTCTTATACACTCGACGCTCTTATACTTATTCATTGCTGACTTGAATCACTAAACAAAATTGCTTACGTCGAATCAGTCCGATCCGTTACCAACTACCACAACTTCCAGAAGATCGAACTCACGCCTATTGAGAAACCGAATCCGTACTGAATCCTTGATTTTCCTTACCGCTACGCGCCTTTCCGTACTCCGACCTAACACTATCGCATTCCTTACTCGAGACTGTTACTTAAACCATTCCTTATCCTCTTTCCCTAACACTGTCAACTATTGACGTGATCTTCCCCGCAAGAGTCGTAGTAGTTTCTCACTAACGAGACTGGCTACCACTCTTGAGGAACGAGAAGAGGATTCGCTAAATCGAACAAGTCCTTCGTTCCATGATCGTACACCGAGATCAGGCGCTCGCTACGCCCTCTCCCTCTTTGTCTTTCCACTTCCGTCGTTCAGGAACAAACACTTCGCCAAATTCTTTTGAGTCCCGGCCCGGTTTTTCCCCACTAACCAATTACGTTACGACCACAGAACAAACTTGGTTGACGAACATGGTTTATGCGCCGCTAATGTAGCGGCTTGTCGAGCATTTGACAAACTCACACCATCCATCTCAAATGGGATTTGTCCCGTGGACACACGAGCAATCCAACCCGTAGGATTTCCTTTTCCTCTTCCCATTCTAACTTCTGTAGGTTTCCCCGTAATAGGAAGATCTGCGAGAACTCTTACCCATATCTTACCATTTCTTCGGGATTGTCCGCTCATAGCACGATGGAATTGTCCGATTGTAGCTCGACGCGCTGCTTCAATGGCTCGATATGAAAGACGACCAGCTCTACAACTTTTGGTGCCATATCTTCCAAAACCAAGTTGTGTACCGTCCGGTTCGCGACCCCTACTACATCTGCCTTTACGATATTTACTATATTTAGTACGTTTCGGATATAGCACGTCCCTTCTTATTTTTTGACTATATGAATGAGATCCGCACTTTGACACCTGAAATTCCGTAACGAGTAGATACTGGAGCAGGAGCATAATCGATTTTCTGGTGAAATACATTACGAGATGTTTTTCCATACTTTCCGCATTCAGTTCTAGCTATTTCCGCACCTCTTGATCGACCTGAACAACAAATACGTATCCCCCCCACCACTTTTGGCCTTCTAGGAATATCCTTCAATAGTTTACTAAAAATGGAACGAAATGATCTTTTCTTCTTCCTCGGTTGAAAAGAGATGTCTTGAGCAATCAGAGAAGCACTTTGATAAACAGATTTGATCTTTACCGACTCAATTAAGGTATTCGTGTTTGTTCTATTAGACAAAAAGGATCGCATTTTTTGCACTTCCTTCAAATAAGAGTTGTCCCTGTACGGAATTCTTCTGTTTCTCAGTATGATCTCTATCATCATCTCTATTCCCTTTATAAATTCTCCTATCCCACCTAGGTCTATGAATTTCTCTATCAATTCCATTACCTTATCCTTACCCATGAGGGTCCAACATTTTCTCCTTAATTTACCTAGGAGTTGTTCCCGGGCATACTCCAAAAATATCTGATTATACACCCCAACCCCATCCCTTGGAAAGAAAAAGGTAGCACCGAAGAAAGGAAAGAGCGAGATGGTGGTTTTTGTTGTTCCCGCGAAGCGAAGATCATTCGCCAAGCGAATGAAGTAGATAAACCTCTTTTTGGCCTGGGCCAAACACTTTTTATCGCTGGTCGAGCTTTCTACAAAAAAAGCGATGCGAGAGCGTATTCTATTATCTAAGCTTCCTTCCTTCGCTCCCCCCATCGTAGATGGTTCAGCCACGCCCGGTGCCACGAAATGATTTAGAACTACGACGGGGTCGAAATGCATTTTGTTTTTTGTATTCAATAAGTATTGCATGACCGAATAATTCAAGGAGGGGCGCACAGCGGGGAGGGTCCTTTTTAGTAGATGACTCGTGGGGCCGTCAGAGCGGGACTTCTTTGGTAAAAAGAACTTGAATAACTTCGTTTTTCTGGAGGAGTCGTCATTTTCTATCAGGAACGCTATGTCATTTACAACCCCGGCGTATTTCGGATGCTTGAAGGCGGAGCTGACCCGAAGTGATTTAGAGAAATTCTTCTTTCTTGATGGTGATCGGTCATGGTATCCATAGCGTTGCATCTTTTTCGGCCAAATCCGGATTTCGTTTTGCTTCTCCCGGTCGTCGAGCCTTATCAACTCGACTCTTTTCCCTGCCCCCCGGCCTCTCACTTCGTTTCGTTCTTCCTCTGTACCGTCGCTTGAATGAAGACACCCGATCGGCCCGACTTTCCCAAATGCCCCACACCGGCCCTTCTCCTTTCCGGGTCTTGATTTGTCGCGTCGTTTCCGTCGTAGTGGTCGACGGGGAAGAAAGAAATGAATGAATGTCCTTTTGGGAAAATGTAGAATAATACACCTACCGAGACGAAAGCCAAAGGTGAGTCTCGTAGGTGGACGTATCGAACTGAAATAAGATCTCAGATTGACATCTTGATACACCGATTTACCATAATAATAAATAGAGTCAATGGTGACGGAGCCGTGAGAAGAGCCGCTTCTTTCTTGCGGCGGGGGCTTCCATTCACCAGCGCAGACTACATACAAGTGCTCTCCGAACCGTGCTGGATAGTCACCCATCACACGGCTCTCAAACCCAACCCGTGGTGGATCCCTGGGGACAAAGTGAAAGCGCTTGATCCTTTGCCCCACCCATACTTTGAGATGCTCCTCCCCGCCGATCAAGCAGCGACGCCGTGATAGGCTTAGCTTAAGCCGCTTACGTTCGGTTCGGATAAGTAAAGTGCCTTCGGTCGGTTCGCTCAGGTGGTCTTTTCCCTTATCTTCCCTAACGTTCAGAGTTGTTCTGGTTTGAGAAAGGAGCACCGCCAAGTCCACAGGGGGCGCCCTGAATGAATAAGAAATGGACAGCTGAGGTCAGGCTTGCATGAAACTTCTACCGATAATAAGCTAGATGTCGATTACACACCTGAGGTTGGTAAGAACTGAGGGACAATGCCCCCCTAACCTAAGTGGGCCTACCTGCGAAGCAACTGGTACTTAATCGGGCGGGGGGCGGTTTGGTTTCGTGCAACGCCCCCGCTGCAGGAACAGGCGGTTGTCATTGGAAAGTAAACGCGCTGTTAAGCCCTAGAAGGACGCCCTCGCTCTATTGGCAAAACGCTTCGAAAGAAGAACGTATCGCCAAGGCCCCGACCGGCCGGCCCACCCCCTTTCTTTGCCCGCCGGCCGCCTAGCTCGTTATTCTTTGAGATCTGGATAGAGTCTCGCCCCGGGGCGGGGGAAGCATGGATTCTTTAGTTTAGATCGAAAGAATCCATGCAGCAAGCGTAGGTTATTCCATAAAATCAAGGTGCTTGCCCGGAGTGGGGCGCGCCAAAGCAACCCGGGACCGGGGTCAGTACTCAAGTACTATCTTCTTTCCACTAACTTGAACTGGCTGGCTGCGTTTTGTAGCGCGCGTACTCTGATCCTCTTCTACGAATCTACAACTCTCTTTACTGAGCGAGACTCCATCTATATCCCTAAAAGTGTCTTTTTTTGTTTTCTATGATTTACATCACAGCTTCAACTAGGCTCCACTTTAGATAGGGTCTTAATCAAGATAGGGTCAGGGGCGCGTCGGAACGGTATCTGCTTAGTCTCATCCGAGAGTCCAATCTCTTTGTACTGTGCTTTTGTGTCTTTGAATAAAAAAGAAGGAAGGGGGTCGATTTAGGCTCCTTCCCTTCCACTGCATAGCAGCGATATCGGGTACTACGAGCCCTCTGTCCCACGCATCTAACCAGCTCGCGTGGTTCACCGGTTCCACTGAAAACTCTCATTTGTTGAAGCGGAGCATAGTGCGGCGCCGAGCGAGAAACGTCTCTTCTTTCGGTTTATTCACTGATCTGAAATGAAACTTAGCACTTGTTTTCTTATGGATTCCTGGGGCTAGGCGTTCGCAGAATCAGTCTATCCGAACCGAAGACGCACTTCTCAGATCAGTGACGGCCTCTCCAGCGGAGCTGGGCGCCGGGCCCTGGATGCGCTAGCGATCGGCACATTAGGGGAGTGCTTGCCCTGGTTTCTCGGCCTGGTATCCTGCACCTCGCGTTCATGATATCTACATTCAACTGTGCCCCGGAGACACGGTCGAAGCACGCCCGCCCAGTGTGCCTCTTTCACGACATGCTAAGGTCCCGGGTGTCCTCCTGTGGTCTTCTAGCGTTAGAAGAAGTCGTGTCCGTCCCGGACATCTGCAACGTCCTCCCACGCCTTTCTTTTTGAATATGGGACAAAGATCAGGAAAAGACGGACCGGACCCATTCGGTGACTTTCGCGGTCGCCCTCACTGAACCGACTTGGATCTGAACTACGATTCCTCTCAAGTCTTACCGAAACTGGATTGCCTTTTCGTGGCATATGGCGCTTATTACTTGACTTTTTCCCCCTTCTTCCCCTTTTTTCCTTTATTGCTTCTCGAAGGCCGTGTAGAAGCAAACTCTCCAAATTTATGACCAACCCTTCCTTCAGTGATCTTACAACGAACAGGAGTTTTTCCATTGTAAATGAGTACGGAGCAATCAACGAATTCCGGCAAAATAGAAGATCTACGTGACCAAATTTTCCTGCGAAAAACACTTTCTCTGTTCTTCTTCATTCTCAACAGGAAAGCATCAACAAAACAGCCTTTCCATATAGATCGTCGTGGCATTTTCTAAATTCTGCGTTTCCCCACCCCAACTACTGCCCGAAATCCTGCTTTGGTGGGCTTGCCCCAAGGTGACACCGAAGGTCTACCTCCTTTCGTGCGCCCCTCACCTCCTCCATGAGGATGATCCACTGGATTCATTGCAACACCACGAACAATGGGGCGTCTGCCTAACCACCGGCTTTGTCCTGCTTTTCTAAGCTTACGTGCACCATGGTTGGGATTGGAAACTATACCAATAGTAGCTCGGCATCGGGAATCTATGAGTTTTTCAACACCCGAAGGTAGCCGCACAAGACATTGTGTGGCTGGCTCCTTCATTATTTGAGCATAAGTTCCTGCGGCTCGAGCCAGCTTTGCGCCTTGACCTGGATGACATTCAATATCATGTACCCATGTTCCCATACGTATATCAGCTAATGGTATGCAATTTCCTACTTGAGAATTTAGATCAAGTCTCTCGTATCTATAAGCAGGGGGGCGTGGCCAAGAAGCAGCCAGCTGACTGCCCCCTTCAACCCTACTTTTCTTTGCTGTGCGAACAAGGTCTTGGAACCGACGGTATGTATGGGCATTCTGGGCAAGTCGCAAGAAGCCGCTTTTAGAAGGTTTGGACCAATCGCAATTCATCACCATCTTACCCGCTTCCAATTGATGACTGGCTAATATATAAGTGTTGACCTAAGCCCCTGTGCAGTGGCTCGGCTCCCGAACCGTACGTGAGCTGCCTCGTACGGCTCTTCCTAAGAAGGTCGAAGCCCCCCTCTATCAAAATGAAAAAGCCTTCGCCCTCCTATTCAACGGGGCTATTAGAGACTTCGTTCCTTGACTTCTTTGCTTTTCTTTTTTATAGAGGGCTTCGTTTCTGATACCGGCTTTCTTAGTGACGAGCTCACTTTCGCGGACTTCTTCCTTAGTGTAGTCTCGGTCCATAGTTTAAGACTCCGTTCCTTAGCCTAGTCTATATCCACAGCTGACGTGACTCCGTACCGACGCCTTTCCCTTTGTAGACGGATAAGTGACTCTGTAACCTTAGCTTTTCTCCTTTGTAGAACAGCTAAGCTAGTTCCTGAGTTTCACTTACCTAAAACCTACTCTGTTCTTCCATAACCTTAGCCGAGCCGAGGGCTTACAGCGCCTTAACGTACTTGAGTTTTCGTACTTATTCCCATCAGGGCTTAACGCTACGCGCCTTTGCTTTTGAAACTTAGCTACTTAATAAAAAAAACACACGCATTTAGTAAAGGCGAACGGGGCTCCCAGGCCGGGACGTCTGGCAGAATGCTTGGCCTCCTGCGCCAGAAGCTCACCCTTCGGGTGTCGCTTCTTAAGGTTAGCTTAACGTCAGTAGGCATTCTGGGCTGGAAGGAGGCAAGCAAATGAAGGGAGGCATGGAGGGCCGACGTAAAGACGGAGACTACAAGAAGCAAAGCTTTGTAAACTCGACAAGTGGCTTATAGAATGCCGACTACTTCATGAAGGGGGGGAAGCGAAGCTTAGCGAGCTTTAGTTGGCCGACCACTACATAAGCCGCTGGCGGAGAAAGCTCGAAGAGCTTCCCTTCATTCGTTGCTAAGCCAAGGTCCCAGGTCTCCGAGTCAGCCCGCGCTTTTTCGAAGAATCCTGCACCCATGGGCATACGGCCTGGCAGGCCTTCCCTTTCCGCCGGAGCTTCATGGGCGTTGCCCCGTTCCCCAATCAGATGTTTGGATGTGAGCTATACTCCGCGAGGAGCCACACGGGCGTATGGCCGCTACGCCCTTGCCATTTGACCTCTCTTCCCGTGTGAGACGGAATGCTCAGTGACAACCTCTCAATTGTCACCGCCTGGCCTCTCTTGCTACCACGGTAGCACCTAGTGTGGTCAGCACCAATCGTGTTCGGGCAACGAAGCTTACACTCATTCACATTGGTTCATCCTGCTATGCCCCGGGCCTTTTGCTCTTCTAACAACAATGGTGGCCGGCCATTCGTCAAGGCCCCGGAATCCGCTGGACATCTCAGCGGCGGGATTGGATACCCGCATCAGATCGAAGTTCCATTTTAGTGCCTCCCTAAAAGGAGAGCAGTTTCTAGGTGGGTCGCTTCGCGAAAGACATTGCTTAGGACCAACGGGTCACACGACAGGTGCACGATTGACTTTGCACGCTCCATCCTTCGGCCCTTCGCCTATAGGCTTGGCAGGCAAGCTACCGAAGCGACTAGCTTCTACCGGGAGCAAAGCTTTGTAGAAGCTTCTAGAGGCATTCTGGTAGGAAGGCCGACCACTACATAAAGCGTAAGCAAGCACTTGGCTTGGGAGCAAGCTACCTTGATCCGCCTTCGGCTTCGATTCGTTATGCTCAGCAGCTCCAACAAGCCCTAAAGTTTCTTGCTGCCTCAAACTCTGCCAAGAAAGCGCTGCTTGACGTTTGATCCTATGTGCCCAGAGAAGGCAATGCCTTCTCCACTTTCGGATCTCGCAAAGGGAAAACGTCTTTTTTCCGATGAGTTTCTCTCTCATTCGCGGAGCGAAGAAAGCGGGCTTTGCCCCAGCTACCGCTATCCTTGGGAAACCCAAAGAGCTACCGAAAGAAAGGGATGCAGTCTCTCCCTTGGCCAAGGATTCCATCGCCTTTCTTTGATCCACTTTCCCGGGCAGGGAAGAGCACGAAAATAGGCAAAAGATGGTGGCCGTGGTAGGTTCGAGGATCTTACGTGGCGGAGCGAACTCTTCTATCGTGTTGCATTTCTTCTGGCGGCGTAGCAGCACCCCCTCGATCCATCGTACTAGAGCGATCCGAGAAGAACGATTAGGGTCATATTCGATCCTTTCTACAATGCCAATAGACGAAGTCCTTCGTTTCAGGTCAATTTTTCGCTGCAATCGCTTCGATCCACCCCCTCGGTGAAAAACAGTAATACGCCCGGAGGAATTCCTCCCCGCGGACTTCCCCGTACTCAAAGTGAAATGTCTAAGTGCTCCCTCCTTGATTTTCTTTCTCATTCTCTCTCTCGTCATCATTCGATCTTCAAAGAAGCCTCTACTTCAATGAAAGCTCCTCCTACTCCTTATCCTTATCCTCAAAGATCGTCGTTGGTCCTTTATCATCTCTTTCTTTGGTCATTGATTGTTTAGAAAGCCATGTCTGCGAGAAAGGGGCCCCTGGTTCAAGCACCACTGACGCCGCATGCTTCGCCATAAGAGCCCTGCGCCACGGCTGTTGCTTGCGGATTACCAACCCCACGCCGCAAGCGCCTTAGGTTGACACACCTCATCCCATTTCACCAAGTGTAACCTTCCCCGGTCCATGACCATTCCCTCCCTCATTTCGTTCGCCGTCTTAGTCAAAAGGTCAGAATTGTTGACTGAACACCGAAAGGCCGAAGACCGTGAAAGTCAATTGGAGACGGATGTTGGCCCATGAAGGCCCTTGTCCGAAGTCGTCCCTTTTTTCAAAGCATCTTTCTATACTATACGAAAAAAGAGTGGATTCGACGCTGCACGAAGAAGGTTTTCGCACAGTCAGAGAGACGTTCGTACGGGGACCAAGAAAGTGGAGAAGGATAGAGACCTCTCTCTACTGCTTCACCTAAGAAAGAGAGCTCGGGTCTAGAGCAAACAAAGGGCTAGCCACTTGACAGAGAAGACAGAGCGGAACTAAACCAAGTGAGTAATGAGAGGACGAGCCAGCTACGATTCACTAAAGAGAAAGTCAGGTCATTTCAATCGACTTAGCTAAAGACTACGAAATCGACAGTCATCGCTCAATCTGACTAGTTCTCGGATGGTACACCGATCAAGATCAGGGTCCTGCGGGCCCCGTTTAGGTGTGCTCGATTAGCAGGCTTCATAGGCTCCGGGTGGCTTCTAAAGTCTGTCTCGTGAACGTCGCGTCGAAGATTCACTAAATGTGACTTCTTCCAATTCCAATTCTTCTTGATATGAGATTCTCGATCTTGGAAGATTTCCGCTCGTTCAGGAAAGAGCAGCTTGCCAACCAGATACCCGAAATGCCCAGCTTCGAAAGAGGATGTTTTTTCACCAAAAGCAGGTGTGTGTCGCTCTCAAGAAGCAAAGACTGGCTACGTGTTGTACGATACAGCAGATCGGGCTGGATCTTCTTTACATCTTTCAGAAATAGATATTTGGTATAGAGCAAACGGGAAGCAACTTGCCTGCGAAGATAGAAAGGACTCGATCTCGTCACCCACGTTGTGAAAGCCCCCGGTCTGGTACCGAAGCAATGTTTTCACTGATAGATAGGTAGTCCGTCCCCGACTATGAATTAGATAGAGAAGGTCCGGATCTTGTCACTGACCGATCTCCACCATCCAACATGTCAAAGTTGGAAGACGACCCTCCGGTTCCTGTAGATGGATTTGCTTACTCAGCCTATACAACATCTACTATGTATGGGCCAGGGCAAGGCTCAGCCCAACTCCTCTGTGGTTATCATATCATAACCACACTCGCCATCACTTACAGCGAGAATGAAAGACGGATCGGGATAGGCAGCGGTCACATGCCACCGGTCTTGGTAGTTCTTAACACCTGGTCGTCTATCACGCATACACCTTCTCTCTGTCTTCCCTCTCGACTGGGATCTATCTTTCTCAGCATTCACAGGAGCAGACACCACAGAGCCAGTCAAGGAATCCCGTTCTCACCACCTATTGATTGTAGCAAGCTACCCAAGTTTTTGTGAAAAGCAGTGGCACTCACTTCTATCACCTCCCGTCACCTTTAGTGGGTTCGCTCGCCTTCCCTCCCTCACTTCGTTCGCCCTCCCTTCGGTCGCCTTCGGTCGCCTTCGGTCGCCTCACTGGCGTTCGCCTCACTTCGATATATATTATTCTGTATTCGCCTGGAATAAGGAGGTTGTCGGTCATATCTTTAGAAACAGCCAACAACTAGAGAATGCTATACGGGACATTAACGTTGCAACATTGGCCTTCTTTATGTGCTCTAGTCGAATTAGCAAGCAAGCCTAGCTTGGAGAGAAGGTGACGAAACAGAGGGCGAGGCGACCGGAGGCGACCGACAGGGAGTAGTAGCCAACTGAGATGCAGTAGGAACATGCTGCAAGAGAACCTCACGAAGCTTAACCTTGTCCCGAATGAAGTGGCAGTCAACCTCAATATGCTTGGTGCGCTCGTGGAAGACTGGATTCTCAGCAAGATGAATGGCGGCTTTGTTGTCGCAATAGAGAGAGGCGACCGAAGGGAGGCGAGCGAAACACCAAGATCAGTCAAGAGGCTCTTGAGCCACGTCAGCTCAGAGACAGCATGGATCGATACTCAGCCTCAGCAGACGAGCGAGCTACAACCGTCTGCTTCTTGCTACGCCATGTGACAAGGTTGCCTCCGAAGAAGGTACAGTATCCACTAGTGGAGCGGCGATCATCAACAGACCGGGCATAGTCCGCGTCAGCAAATGCAGTGAGAGATAGTGAGGAGGAAGGTCTATAGAGAAGCCCCTGGCCAGGAGAGGTCTTCAAGTACCGGAGCGGAGAATGCGCTCAACGGCACGGAGGTGAGAGACCGTAGGAGACTACATGTATTGGCTGACACTACTGACGGCGAAGGAGATGTCGGGGCGAGTGACAGTCAAGTAGATGGCCAACAAGTCGACGATACATGCCAGGATCAGGCAGAAGTGGATCAGAGGAGGGTGGAGAGCCGAACATTCTGATCCATGGGAGTATCAGCCGGCCTGCAACCCAGAAATCCCAATCCCATTCTTGCTAACCTCCCTTCTCACTGCTCCCTTCCTCACTGGCGTTCGCCTCACTTCGATATATACTCACTTCGCTCGCCTTTGCCAACTTTCCGTCTCAGGCAAGAGCTACGGAACTCAAAAAGCACCAACGGCTCCTCTTCCGGCAACGTTCCTCTCTGCTACTTTTCTCCTAAATAGATCCTTCTTGGCTTGCCCACTCTATTGCTATTGTCGCCTTCCAGCCCGCCCTTGGGTGGCTTCCTGCCTTCTATTCCAATAGCCCTGCCTCCATCAATAGCAGCCCTTCTTCCTTCAACGGCAACCGCAGGGGATATTTTCACAAGAGCAGCTCCCATTCCGACCTTTGCTACTGCTATCGGGTATGCACTTATAAATTACTTGATGCCCTGATCCCGGGAATAAGAGCACTTTCTCTTCCAGGTATTCACTCATCCCCTCTCAGTGGCAAGAGTGAGTAGATAGCAGAAGTGCTTTCATTCCTCATTCCTGGGATATTAGTGAAGCTTGCCCATTAGGGGTGTTCTCACCTGTGCTATCAATAAGAAGGAGCCATTTCCCTGGTAGGCTAAGCCAGAAAGAGAGAAAGAGAATGTGAAAAGGCGGAGCACCTTGGTCCAGAGCGAGGATTGGGATAAGTTGAACCCGTTCTCTTTAGTTCTATTTGAACTAAGCCGAATCGCTATCTCTGGAACCAAAGTCGTACTCTCTTTAGCCACCGGCTCCTAATGGTTTGCTCTTTAAACCACCAACAGGTCCTATTCCGACAACACTGAAAAAGGGCTCTCTCCCTGGTCAGTACCTTAAACTAATTAGCCATTTCCAAGCTGCTCTTTCATAAGCTGTGATGGCTCTTTTGAATAAACGGCATAGTCTATGTCATCTTCCTTTTGCCCAGAGGAGCATTCGACTGAAGAAGTATGCCATTAGTAAGACTCTGACGAAGCCTTAGGAGCAATGGAGTCTGGTGAGTCTTGTCTCTTGGTCAGCTGTTTCCGCTCGAGTGAAAATGCTTTCTGGGGTCCTTGGGTGAGGTTTAATAATTCAAGTAGGACAGCGGTGACCGCGAATGGCTATAGTTCGTCACTCGCGGTATAAAAAGAAGTCAGTTCCTAAGCTAAAGCGCTTTCTAGTTTGAGAGATGGAAATGCCTAATCAAGTAGCCAAGAATCATCGATTTCGGAGGGACCAGCTCCAGGGGAAATGAATGACGGAAGGATCCGATCCCAAGTGACATTGATTGGGGGGTATAAGCGCTGCTATTTCAGCAGTTGGTGTTGGAGGAGTGAATGCCAGTCGAAAGGCGCATCTATGACTTAATACCGACGGCTCGATCCCGCGATCCATTTTTTGATTGAACGAAGCCAAGGGGCGAACGGGAAATGCTTTAGGGAACAACCAAGTACCATCCGACAGTCTTTAAGAGTGAAAGAAGCAGGTATTCATAAGCAAGGGGTCCTGGGACCTCAAAATCGTACATGACGCTTTGTCTGCCAGACCCTTAGTTTCAAGCAGCAAAGGGGGAAGGAGGCCTATCGAAGTCACTTTCCTAGGTTAAGGTAGGTTCGTTCAGTGCCCCCAGGGTGAGAAGAATCGGTAGTTGTTAGACTAGCTCTGGCTTTCTGAATGAGTTTGAGTTGGGCTTACGAGCGAATCACCCTTTCCCCTTGGCTTCTCCGCTTGGACCTGGCTAAGCCTATTGAAATATTGGATACAATACCTATCTTCTGATCGATAAGTCAAAAACCTCTTTTCTCGGATCCCATAACATAAAGCCAGTCTCCTCCGGGCACCTCACTTCCTCACCCACAACTGACTCTACAGCAACTACCTCTACCTGTCGGTCGAGTCAGTCTTCAACTCCCTTAGTAGCTAGCCTTTAGGGTTGACTTCGAGCCCTCTAGGACTCGAGATCTACACCATGAGGACAGGGGTGTGCAGGCTACAGCGATGGCAGATGAGGAAGCGGGATGGACCAAGGTTCAAGGCAGAAAACGGACCAAATCAGGCCACATTGCTACCATGGTAGCTAGGCCTGCAGGGGTTGGAAACAAGGGAGTACAGGGGCAGGGAGGTAGGGCTCCTATTAATGACAAACAAAGACCCAATGCTGCTATAAAAAGGCCAACCAAGATGGCCTTTGCCAAAGGTGCCGGTCCAGCCTCATGGGCAGACATCTGTGCCTCTAAATCCAAGGCTGAGGAGTCATACTCCTTGGAGTTCCATGCTCCAGAGAAAGAGGGGAGGCGACCAAAGGGAGGAAGAAGGCGACCGAAGGGAGTCTCAAATCTGGAGATAGAGGAGGCGGTCAACCTTGAGAGTGAATAGAGTAGTTATCCCATATGTGGTAGGATCAAGACCATTCTATATGCATATCAAGGCTTTTGCAATGCGACTGTGGAAGCCAACTTGCTCACTAGAAGTTGACTCGCGTGAAAAGTACAAAACCATATCTGTCCCTCTTATAGAGAAAGAAGTTGACTCGCGTGAAAAGTACACAAGCTTATATTGGTATTTCTTCTTTCAATTTGGCTCGAAGGAGGAGTGCGATCGAATTCTTAACTCCGGACCATGGATGTTCGATGGCAGGTTACTCATCATGAGAAAGTGGAGCCCTAACATTGGGCTAGACAGAGACCTCTTGACAAAGACGGGTAATACTTCCTAATCTTCAATTCCCATTTTTGAGCAAGAATATTCTTGCTCAGCTTGTTAGCACTATTGGTACTCCTATGCGTATGGACAACTTAACTGCTTTCTTCGTCTTTCTTATGCCCGAGCTTTGGTGGAGATAGATGCTCAAGATGAACTTGAGGAAGAGGTTCTAATTGAGCTTGAGGATGGATCTATCATTCAACAGAAAATTATATATGAATGGATCCCTCCTAAATGTACAAAATGTTGCTGCTTTGGGCACTTAGTATCCCAATGTCCAACTGTGGAAGTTGGAGAGCTCAAAGTCATCACAATGTGAGTGGCAAGGAGAATCACGAGACGGAGACCAGCAAGAAGACTGCCCCTGCTGCGGGCACCAGAGTGAGTGAAGATGGCTTGGAGTCTCAAGATGCAGAGACAAACAATAAGACTGCTACTGAGGAAGAAAACACCAAAATGAGAGAAGATGTCCTTTCTAAAGATGATTCGACTACTAGGGTAGGGGTTGATCTTGATAACTAGTGATCAAGGCACACCCTCTAGGAGTGATGAGGTTGTATTTGTGCAACCTGAGGTTCTGCAAGAAGAGAAGATGGCCTTTCTAACTCAAGGCCAGTCTCTCCTATCACCACCCCCAACCTGGGGGAGAGATTCATAGAGGAGGCTGCTACAGAAGAAGTGGTTCAACAAGGTGTGACTACGGGCACAACCAAGGTAAGTATGGGTTTGTTCATCAGTGCAGGATGAAATTGGTCTTAGGACTGAGGAGCTCCCTTCAAGGCTTACTGAGCCTAATGCCAAAGAGGGTGCAGAACCAAACCAGGTTCCTATCACTCTCCCTGATATAGAGAGTGAGACTGCTGACTTGGAGAAGAATGGAGATAGCAGACAGCAAGCACAAATCGCCCAGGAGGATGAGTCCCTCACAATGTCTAATCCAGAATAGAATGGCTTATCCAAATGGAGGAATGCAAGAGGGTCAAAAATGCATCCAAGAAGTCAGTGAAGACAAAGGAGTCTCAGCCTACACTGACTATGAAGCTGAGGAGTGAGAAACGCCTCCAAGAACCAATGAAGATCCTTGTTTGGAACACTAGGGGGCTCAATTCCATTGTAAGATGGAGAGATGTAAGGGAAAGTCTAATAACAATATCTCTATTGTAGGGTTGGTAGAGACAAAAATCAAGCAATCTAAGGAAGTCTCCTTCTTTAAGAAGCTTCCTGCTAGTTGGCAACATTGTACTTCTTATAATAAGAAAGGATTGGGTAGAATTTTGGTCTGTTGGGACACTTTGCAATGGCAGGCGGAATTGTCCTATAACAGTCAGCAGATGTCTGAACATGACAAATAAGGGTGGATTTGTGTTTACTTTATCAGTGGTGTATGGTCATAACCTACAGTCAATGAGGAAAAGCCTATGGACTGATATAAGAACTGCAGGACAGAATCAGAACATTCCTTGGTTGGTGATAGGAGAAAGTGAGATTCAATACTGAAAAGGTTGGGGGAAGCATATTATATTCCAGATAGGGTACTACAAGACTTCAATAACTGTCTAGACTTTGCTGCTTTGAGAGAGATTCCTAGTGTGGGGCTGGTCATGGTCTAATAGAGCCAAAACTAGTCATAGGATTATGTGCAAACTGGACAGATGGTGGGAAGCTATGCAAGAAGAGATGGAATCCTTGCATAAGAACCACACTTTTGAGCTGGTCCAGTTACCCAAAGAAAGCCTTGAAGAACAAATGGGTGTTCAAGTTGAAGCAGGAAAACAAGAGCTCACAACCACGTTACAAGGCGAGGGGTGAAAGGCTTCGAACAGAAGAAGGGCATTGATTTCGAAGAGATATTCTCGCCGGTGGTCAAGATGACATTTATCCGGGTTGTGTTGTGCTGCTAGCATGGACTTGGAGGTCGAACAGCTAGACGTGAAGACTGCCTTCCTTCATGGTGATTTGGAGGAAGAGATTTACATGGTGCAACCTGAAGGATTCGCGGTTAGAGGCAAGGAGAATCTGGTTTGTCGTCTGAGGAAGAGCTTATATGGCCTGAAGCAAGCTCCTCGACAATGGTACAAGAAGTTCGACTCGTTTATGGTTGAACATGGGTACAATCGAACTGCCTCTGATCATTGTGTGTTTGTTAAAAGATTCTCCAGTCATTCTTTTCTTATATTATTGTTGTATGTTGACGACATGCTTATCGTCGGCAAGGATGCTAACAAGATTGGCAGGTTGAAGACCGAGCTAAGTAAGTACTTTGCAATGAAGGACTTGGGTCCAGCGAAGCAAATATTGGGGATGAAGATCTCTCGTGATAGGAGTACAA